>JAUMHP010000059.1:11652236-11664579 GCA_032361065.1 Enteromius trimaculatus
AAAAAATGTAGTAAATCTGAGTAATTGCATCTGGTACATTAATCAATAAAACTGAGTAGAAATAAGTTAACATTAAAAATAACAATATTTATAAATTAACTTTTTAAAAGGAAGTCAGTGTTGCGTTAATATATATACTTTTTTGTTAAAAAAAACACAAAAAACGTTATTATGAGAAGTGCCCTTAATTTCACTTGAGCCCCTGCCCCTCAAAATGTCTGTGCACGTCCCTGTTGAGATGAATAGTGAAATATCAATATTTACATTATTATAGAAGCGAGTGAGTGTGAAGAACACAGTTTTTGTTATGTCAGAGGCAGTTCTTCATAAGAACAGACAGTGTCCTAATATCGCATGCACAAATATTCAAACAGACACTTGGCAGCACCTTCATAAAAACGGCACCATAGCTCCAAATTACATAAGCTATTCCAAGAAGAGAAAGAAAGAGAAATAACAGTTCGAACATTTAAGCTTTGTTCTTCCCACATCTGGCTAAGTGTTAACCAAATCATCCTAATGAGCTCAGCCAAAAAATCCAATCTCTCAATCTTTCTCTTTCCCCTAGCCCATTATGCACCTTTCCAACCTGCCCAATTCACTTACAGTTCATTTATTGCTACGATTTGTCGAAAAGGCTTTTTCAAAATCAATTATCCATTTACCCTGCACTCTCATTGGAATAAAGGCTTGTTAGATGCAGTTCCCGTCACTGCCATCGGTGCTGGAAATGGAGCTAATGAATGCTAATGCATGCTAATAAATGCTAAACGGGCCGATCTATTAGAGACCAGGCAGCAGTGGCTAGTGACACCATCCTCAAACAAAATAAGACACAAATGCACAGAGGCCATGCACATTATCTGTAACCCTAAACACATGCTATTAGTTTTACAATAATGACCAGAATTACTGTGCGAACACATGAATGGGTGGCATTGCGTAATGATTAAGGAGATGGGCTGAGCTACAACAAATATGACAACTAAATATTTAAAATTCTCATTTCAGATAAAGGCTAAATGACAAATTAGTGTTCTGTAAGCTTGGAGTTGAACATTATATAGGGACAATCACCACACTGCTACACTCTTAAGTGAATGAAAACATCCTGCCAAGTTTTAAATCTAAAAGTGCACAGCATATAAAGTAATTGTCTCTCAAAAGAAAGAGTTGTTTTTGAATCATCACTTTTTCGTTGGTCTGAATGAAAATGCAAATTCATTCTTTGCCACTAGATGCCACTTTTGTAGCATTAAAACCTCATAAACACTGCTTTCAATTAAATCGACCAATCATGGAGGAGTTTAGAAAAATTAAATGAATCGTTTGGGAGTCTTTGAACAAATTAAATGCATATTATAAGACAATTAAAGTGTTTTTTGACCTTGCATGCACAGTGGGTTTGGGACTCACAAAACTAAAACATGAATCTTTTATAACCCATAACAGGGGCACTTAAACTTATAATTAGAAAATGTGAGCGCACAGTAAACCCAGCCCTTACAAATGTGATAAAAAACAATAGCATTTTAACCCTTCCTGCTTGTCTAAAAAACATAGTGTACTAGAAAAGTTGAAAACTGTTAATATTATAAAATATAGTGGCGTTATCGTAGCGTTATTGCAGCTGGTGAACTGAGCAGCTGATATTCAGTCGATTCCAAAAGCATAAATCCTGCACACAGACTCACAAAACAAACAAGTACCACTGTTTGCTAAGCGCTATGTCAATGTACGCCGAGCGTCTGTTGTTGCAGAGTAAACCTTGCGCTTTCTAAGTGTGTAGGCCACATAGATCAGCCTCGTGCAGTCTCTTAAAAAGCCTTAGTGAAATATGAGGGAATCTTCTGCTTGCGCTGATGAATGAGCTTGCCGCTATTATTGAGGTCCTGCTCCGTTGTTCCCCTCCACAGAACGCAGGCTTGTGTACCCAGCACAGCGGATCATTGGCAAATTTAATTACCTTTCTGAGAGCTCTTCAATCACAAGGATTAGTGTGTGTGTGTGTGTGTCTGTGGGGGAAAAGAGAGAGAGAGTGACAGAAGTGAACTTGCCAATGTATATTTTTAGAAGGTGTGTGTGACACCATGGAGGCAACTATTCCTGTGGACACAATGAAAAACTCCTCGCTGCTCTAATAAAGTCTCACAGAGCAACTTTCCCAGAGGCTCTCTGACTGATACAGGGCTTGTGATGGTGATTCACTCTAAATCCATACGTTTCTAACAAGAATTAATTCATTAATACAGCCTGAGGTCGTTGGTGATATGGTGTATGACCAAACATGTGAAACTCCACAGAAAGTGACTCACTAAGTTGTACATATCACACATCCCGTGTGCTTTCTTTATTAAATATTTAATTATGCACACAATTACCAAGTACTTTCAAATAAAAATTATTATAATCCCACACTTCTTCCCTTAAAATGTAACAGTAGTAGTTGCTGCCTTCACGTTATCGCAAATGTCTTATTGCCTACTTATGAAGAAATCATTACGAGCTTGTTGCATTCAAGTGCTTTGTTTATGGAAAGATAAAAATTTAGAACCTACCAGTCTCATGGGAATTCATACATATTTTACGAGGTGTCTAGTTCGTGCTAAATTGTACGTATTTTGCGAGTTGCCAATTTGTATGAATTTGTACAAATGACCTACACCTAAACCCCGCCCCTAAACCAATGGGGTTTAGACAAATCGTACAAAATCGTGCGAGTGAGGTTGTACAATTTGTCGAATTAGCTTGCTGACAGTTCTTGAATATTTGTCAAGTGCATGCTTATTTCAATGTTTATGAAACATACAATATGTTTCAAATGATTGTTCATATGTAACCTATAAATACACTACTTTAGCGTAGTGATTTAGTTGTTGTTGAAATAACTAATAAAGAATAGCATTGGCAGTAGTATCGTTGTCCCCTCCACCATGTTTAAAGTTTAAGTCCCGACCAACTCAGAAACTCACGTGTCAAAGTTATTAGAGTTTCCCAGCATTAAAAAAAGAAACTTGTATTTACTATAATTTCGACATCACGTGAAGTCCAATGTCTGTTAAAGTACTTCAAAACAAAAAATAAACTAAATATCAAAAACCTTTTTTTTTTATTTTCCACCTCTTTGCAACCCTAATATTTTTAACAAATTAGATAAAAATTTACATTCAAACCAAATGACCTAATAATTTAAGCATTGAAATAATAAACGTAAAATGTATTTACACATTTTTTTCTAAATTTAATCTTTGTTTCTTAACCTTACCAGGGAGGAAAAAAGTAAAAGTTGATTTTTATTTTTTATTTTGCCCTCCCAACCTTTTACACAGCCTACAAAATTGTGCATAATTATCAACAAAATTGTGTATAATTGCTATATTATTCCTACACATCGAGTTTGCGCACCTCAGTTTTTGAGTGAACACTGCCAAAATGATCCACATGCATACACACAGACAAATATAGATAAAGAGAGAAACTGGTCTTGGCTTGAACTGTTTTCTGATAAATATAGCAAGTCTCCTTTCAGTATGCAGGTTATTTTGTGCTTGTTCAGATAGTCTGGCGTCTATTCATAAAGGTGTGTGTGTGGTTAATAAATTCCAGGATTCTGAAGGGCATCTTCCTCTTTTAACATGAGAGTGAATAGCGTTTCTCCTTGATGCATGTCCTTGCTTTAGTGAGACGTGGTCTTCTGTCTGAAGACCTTTATAAACAGCTTACTAGAGCATTTCTCATGTCTCTCAAATCCCCCTCAGTTCACACATACACACACACACATAAACTTTCTTGTACCTCATTTTTTCCTCTTTAAACTTTTCCGGTGTCCATCTCACTCTGTCGTGTTCTGTTTCTGCCTTTGTTCTTCCTTTTCTTCTTTTCATGTGCAGTTTTTTTTCTCTCTCTGTCCTCTGATCCTCGGTTCAGGGTGCTGGTCACATCAGCTTTTCTAATTACAGTTCTGACAGAGAAAGAAAGCCACCGGTTTATTTCACCTCATTTTCTTTCACTTTTTTACTCTCTGTCCTTAGAGATCTGAATCTCTGCTGGATTTTGTAGCTCATTTGGTGCAAACCCAACTAACTTAACCAAGATGGTCTGAAAACCCTCCACCGTCTAAAAATCATCCAAAACCTAGAATTTCCCAGCATGAATCTGATCAGGAATGAAGAAAAATTTCCTGTATAAATCACTCAAAATAAAAATATTGTCATTTTTTACTTACCTCGTATCATTTTCTCATTCTCTGAAACAGAGAGATGTTAGCCACATCTGAAGTTCATTAATGATTCTTTTGAGGAAACACCAAATAATCAATTATATAGATGTGTTGTTGCGTCATGATGTTTCCAGTATGACAGACCCAAAATCCATTGATTTTTGGTAATTCATGCTCTTCTGTGTGTGCTGCTTGTATGTGTAACTCCTTCTCAGCTCTTCCCCCCATGTCCCCGAGCTTTGCTGTGAAAGCATTCTGGTGTGAAATGGCCAACAGGAGAGAGATATTAATCCAGCAGCTCTCGTCTCAGGTACTAAAGTGAGAAACTCACCAGCACAGGGCTAACATTGGGATATTTTCGTTCTTCAGGGTTCATTTCAGTCTGCTCGTTTATGTCTATTATTGCAACCGTATCTAATTAGAATTGATAGGTATTTAAACATAAAGCAGGGTTTTAGTACACACACAGTACTTTTTTGATATTTAATGGTATTGTCAGCACCTACTTTAACATTGCAATCCCTGATCTGATATTTTCAAATATTTAGTATGTTTTTGAAAGGCTTATATTCCGCAAGAGTTTTATTTGAAACTTTTATTTAATTAAAAATTAAAATATAAGATGTTTATCCGCTTACCTCAATGGTATCCAAGATGTAGGTGACTTCTTTCCCTCTCAAAGATTGTGTGAGCATTGACTGGTATTATATGACTGACAGACTGCAACTCTTCAAGTTAAAAATCTGTGTGTTCTACTGTGTGTGAAACAAAGTCACCTCCATCTTGGATACACTGGGGTTAAGGATATAAGCATTACATTTTCAGTTATGGGTCAACTGTCCCTTTAATGGTTTAAAATGTTACTTTGTACTGGCAACATGTACAACAATTTAATAACATTTTTTTAAGAGCAGGTCTTAAAGAAGGCAGATGGGTTATCTCCCAGTATGACTGGCAGTCCACGAAGGCAAAGGGACCTAACATCTGTTGGCTCTGTGGAAATAAGGAAGACATTGTACAACACAGTTTGAAATGTTCTTAAATATTAAAATTTCTCCAAAATATTCAGATTTTGGGGAGTAAAGAATAGAAAAAAGGAGATTATACAAAAAGGAAGAGAGAGAATGGCGAAGGAAGGCAGATAAATGAGAAAAGTGGGTGAATGTAAGAAAAAGAAGAAGAAAAAAAGATGGAGATTTAAGAATGGAGAAGACAAGATTAAAAAAGTAAAACGACAAGGTAGAAATAAGCACAGGCTAGTAAAAACACAAAGAAGAGGTGAGAAGAAATTAGATAATGACTACAGTCAAAAAAAAAAAAGGAAGAGTGATGGAAAACCCTTTCTGAAGATTTGGAGAGTGATGGTCCAGAGCAGGGGTGCTCAATCCTGTTCCTGGAGATCTACCTTCCAGCACAGTTTTGGTCCAACCCTGATCAGAAACAACCTGAACCAACTAATTAGGATTTGAAGGAGCACTTGATAATTACAGACAGCTGTTTGATCAGGGTTGGACCTAAACTGTGCTGGAAGGTAGATCTCCAGGAACAGGATGGAGCACCCCTGGTCTAGAGCATCAAGGAAGCTCTTTCTGAGATTTTTCTCCACCTCGCGGTTGAACTCATAATAAACCTGAAACATAAAACATGTAAAACCATTTAGGCCCTGGTGAACACTACATTACAATCACAATGCTGACCAACCCTCAAATGGTCATAGATACCCACTGTTTTGGTTCCTTGCCACTGTTGCCTCTCGCTTGCTTAATTGGGGACATCTGATTTCTAGTGACTATCGTTGTCTTGACTACAGAGACTGTTTCTGCATTTGATAAATAAATAGTTTAATTCTCCTCATTATACATTGCCATCACTCTGTTCTCCTACTTAATAATGTTCAGTGCTTTGCTACAATCTGTATTGTTAAAAGCGCTATATAAATAAAAGTGATTAATTGATTGATTGATGGACTGTCACATCCACCTATTTGTGTAGTAAAATACTCAAGTTAAAAAAAATGTGTGCTGTACATGGCTTTCTGTAAACAGAGCTGGCCAATGCAGAATCATTTGGCGGATGTCAGGCTTGTCATTAACCACTTCTTTTCTGCGAAGAGCAAATGTCACATTGAGTGTTTCTTGACAAGGGATCCATTTGGTTTTGTCTTTTTCATTTCATTGGCAAGGACTTCATGAACTCCTTCAAGGCTGTGGTCATCAATCCCCTCTGGATTTTCAGACATTTATTTCCCCTTTCTTAGGCTTTTTGATGTCTTTGTTGGGTCACTGGTTATAGTGTGCCTCCCACCTTTACCATCATTGATACCGACTTCAAGTGGACCCAGCTTACGCCTTTTGTTCCTATAATTTCCCATCTTGAATTTTAAATTATTTTTCCATCCTTCCCAGCCAGAGGATGAGGCTGGCTCTTTAAGACATGGATGCGTTTGTACCAAGGCTTCTGCAAAAGCATCACATCCTTCCTTTGTTGGATATGCTTTAAACCCACAAATGATCTCAGCCAGTTTCTCCAGAATGTCATGTTTCATCTCTTTAGGGACTTTAAGATTCGTTTCATCTCTCAAATATTGCAGATTTCTGTGACGAAGTCGATACTCAACATCAACTGAAAAATTCGGAATGGAAAATGCATCTGGCCAATGAGAACTTCTATCCAGAGAAAAGACAGACAGGATCTCTGTGTCTGCCTGGCTGTTTGTTTAAAAAAAAATCAGTATGTGCAGTGACTGGTTTCGAGCTCAATTGTAGGAATTATTTTGATGTTTGGCTTCTCTGGAAGCTCAAGAAGATCTGTAAGATTGCACAGTTCATTTGTTAAATTTGGGATCTTGGTACTGTAATGAGAAGTAGTTGGATAGTGCCACTCAATCAAATCTTCAAGTCTGTCAGGCCGTGTTGTCATAGTCATTTTCCTTATATCTCCCTCGGAGACGATAACTCTCATGGTTAATTTCTGTTGGAAAGCCATCTGTGAAAAGACAAACATCTTTAGCAGACAACATATCGTTTCAGTGTCACCATTAGTTCTCCTTGCACCTTGTATGCTGATAATGGGAAGACATCATTCAACTCTGAAATTATAACCAGACACATTGAAGTGCCATCACTGCAGAGAAGCTGGTATGGATCTCAAGTGCTCACAGTATCATGCTGTCATTTTGTGGCAGACAAACTAAATTTGTGTGTTAGCAGCAACAATTTTCTCAATCTAGGCAAATTCAGAAAGACCTGAGCACTAGCCAGTACAGAGAATCATGCCTGGATGATACTTGATATCATCCAAACAAACAGATGATGCAACAAGTACTGACCCAGCCAGATTGTTTTGAGTGATTACATTCGTGGAGAAAGAGGCAAGCAAAACTGGTGTGACCTTTGAGAGTTCAACTGATGGTTTGAAAAATGAGCTACAATCAAGATGGTAACTGACTGCTTTCTGGTGTTTGGTAGCAAACGTCAGTGGAACATTTTTAAACTGTTTAAATTGTGCTTCCCCTGGAGCGCATTGTCCAAACTTCAGACAGGGGACCAAATTTCCTCATAAGCTGAGGGTAGTGTTCTCAGTAGTGATGTTTCGGCTTTCAGGAAACGTTGATTGCAGCAGCTGTCTGTGATCTGCTATCTTACATTCTTTGAGAAGCATGAGAACTGTTGACAAGCATGAGAAGTGTTGTCACCCTCTGGGACATAGCTACCAATAAGAAATGGAAGAAGCCGTATGAGACACCAATTCTCATTGGCATTTCCACCAATGGTCCCTTTGGTGGAAAATCCCTTTCCAATCACATGTGGTCTGTCTGTCTTGTCAGCAAATGTGTTATTAAAGTACTTGATGGCGTGTTTTAACACCCCTAGAGTTAATTAAGTCTTGCCTATCAGGTCTGTGAGACACAGGGACAGCTCAATTGGAACAACACCTTCGAAGACATCATGCATGGGTACCAAGTGACTACATTAAAGTGATCAAGATTCTCAGTCAGTGGACAGGCACCTTTCACACCATAAGTTCAACGCAATTCTGGGTTATTCACACTTCCTGCACCTGTCTATCATGGGAATCTTTGTCTCTGAGTTGATAAAAACCATAACATACCTCTTGCTGCTGAGCATCACCACTGCAAAATCTTTCAACGGAGAAGCCCCTTAGGAATCCTGCAAGAGAGTAGGCACCAAGATGATCAGCTGCAACAAATAATACTGTACCTCTCAAGTTTTTTAAGGTTAACACCATTTTGCTCCAACTTCTTCAGATCACAGATAAGGGGTTTTGCACAACCACACTTTTTGACTGTAAATGCATTGCATAGTAAATCAAGCTGTATTGAACTGAGGGCTGACCTATATTTTGCAGGTATGTTGGCAATGACCCAGTACACAGCACACATTTTGTGTTTCATTTTTGACATTCCAAGAGGATTGGCTATTTCAAAGTCATTGGTGTAAAGGCCTAGAGCAATTGTGGCTTCATCTCTTGTGAGAAAATGAGTTTTCATTAAAGTACTGCCCATCCACATACGATCTGTATTCCTGTGCCACACTGACCTTTTCTGACATCGCTCTGTTTAACACATCAGTGTTGTTTAGCAATTTCTGTAGCATGGAGAGAATCGGGACATATGCAAGCGGTTTTTGGCCTTTTTCAACAACATATTCAATTGGGCTAGCCAGTGGAAACTGTTGACGTACATAGGCTGTTTTGGCATCTTTGGCCAAAAAACTCATTGTGTTACTTTCTGACACACCACTTATAACCTCTCTTAAAACTCTCATGGATATTTACTTAACACAGCTCTGGCTCTGTTGTGGCTGTGAAAGTTTATGAAAGTTTTTCTTCAACTTTTAAGTGTAGAACATTTTGCATCTTTAACAGAAGAGATGCCAAGTTGTGCTCCAGCTCTTCTAACTCTTCTATATCATCAGCATGGAACATTTGCTGTTGTGCAGCATTACTGTCTGGGCTAATGTAATCATGACCGATGATTTCTGATTTGAATGTCTTCCAGGTCTGTTCCTTGTGTGTTTTACTCTTGTGTGCTTTGAAAGAGGAGCAGACACTGCTTTCAAAGTTTAATGCAACTTTATGATTTACTTTTAAATGTACAGTACGTAAGTGAATCAAGTAATCCATTTGAATCTCATGAAACCCACAAGACAGACAGCTGAACTTAATTGCTGCATCTGCACCTGCCTGTTGACCAGACGGATTGGTGTGAAAGCAGGATTGGTGTGAAGGCATTAAATGATTTAAAAGCGCATAAACATTCCTGGTGTAAACAAGGAAATGCCTCATTTCTAGCATAACTGCCATGCTTTAGTCTATAATGTTTAAATAGCTGTGATCTTTTTTCACAGTTAAAAGAACAATGCTTACATTTCCAATACATGCCTTCTTGTCACCTGAAACACAAACAAAGTTTATCGTTAGAAAGCATCCAGTTGTGTTTGCATTTATATATTCATTTAGCTTATTCTATCTTAAATCATGGCTGTGTCCAAAAAAAACTTGATTTTTAAAGTTAAGTTAAAATTCACTCACCTGATTAATTAAACTACGGTCGTCCTGTCACACAGTCTGCTCCACTGGAACTGCAGTGTATGTGTCAAACTCAAAGGGGTTTAAACAGGACAGTGTCTACCGCAAGCCACTAACAAAAATTAACTAATTAGCTGAAAACGCCAGGACCTGTTGTTATGTTTGCAAACAGTCCCTCAATGAAAAAGCAAGAAAAACACAAGGATGAAAAGGGCAGAGAAACTCATGGGAGTTAATGTTAAGGCTTTGTAGCGTTATTTGGTGGTTAGTGTGTTCAGTGCTGGCAAACAACCCCTCGATTTACAAAAGTGAACTATAAACTAATTCAAGTGTTCACGCTTCCTCATATAGTTAAGCGGGTTTGGCGTGCTGTCCAGGGAGCGGGCCGGAAGAACGGCGGGCTCCAACCCTAGCGATTGTAACCCTAGCGAGGGTAAGGGCTCGGCGTCCGGCTCGAACTCCGGCTGCCCCCCGGAGTGGGAAGTTGAGTTTAAGGGAGGTAGAAGGGGAGGAGGAGGGTTTTCCAAAAGCGAGATGGGAATAAATGGGAAGCTTGTGGTTTTATAGTGCTTTGGAACTGGTTTGATTGGGCGATCGTAACAAGGGGATTGATTAGCTGATAGCTAACAGCTGTCGGCGATTCGTACAGCGATTCACTCGAAACTATGTTATTGTCAAAACGTTTATTTAATTAAATGACGACGAAAAATGCTTCACATATTAAACTCAAACTTATTAACACATTTCCATCTGTCTACAAACGTAGTAGAATTGACTTGCATTTTTATATTAATGAACTAAATCTTAAATTATTTAAGTATGTTGAAATTAAAAAACGAAATCCGGGCTAACAGTGTATATGTATATATATATATATAATTTTTTTTATTTTTAATGCATCCTTGTTGAACATAAACATTCATTTACTTTTTAGTTATTGTCATTGTAAATATAAATTTAGAATGGTTGTTTATCATGTTTACATACAAATATAAAGCAGCAAAACTATCTTGGTACATAACATTGGTAATAATTCTAAATGTTTCTTTGGATCCAAATCAGCATATTGCAATGACTTCTGATTTAACAGTTATTTTTCAGATAAATGCAGCCTTGATAAGTAAATGAATAGGGAACGGAATAGATTCGTAAACAGAACTTTTGTAGAAACCTTGATACACTTTCAGTAGCCTATTCTTTGTTGAACAGAAACTTTTGATCAGTACGAATACATACAAATACTACTATCATTATGCGTCCTTTTGCTGTGATCTTAAAGTCAAAAAGTAGTCATTTATTTTTCAGATCCCATTTTTCCTGTGGCATGATACCTATTACCTTGTGTGATATCATCCCCCCGCAGCAATTTCTATACATATTCATGTAGCCAGTCACGTTAAAACAGTTCATTACTTGGGAGGAATATTCATGCCTGATATCAATATTTATAGCATTCGAACTAGAGTAGGACAGTTAGCAGGTGCACACAGAAGTACATTAATGTAATGCCATGTGACACTTTACACTAGTTACTCAATGAATTCAAGTATCATTTTCATAGCGCTCACAAGCACATAAAATTCACTCCGTGCCCGTTTTCCTTTTTTGTTCTCTCTCTCGTCTCATGCACACACACATTGATAACCTATAACCAATGTCAAGCTTCATTAGGAAGCCATTTGTATGCCCTCGGGACTGACTTCCCGTCTCGCGGGGTGTTCGTCTCGTCAGCCATTAATTCCGACCTCTGCTGTCGCTCATAAAAACATTATTCTCTGGCATTAGCCCCCTGCTCTCATTACAGCCCTGCTGACCAATAGGTGAAGAGAAGCAGGTAGAGTGTGTGAGGAGAGATTACAGTAATCTAGCGTGTAGGACAGGCCAAGGAGAGACTCTATGCTGCCTACTTTTAATAGAGTATTATATTATCATTTCAAAGGATTATTGCTTTGAAAAAAGGTCTACTATCCTCTTACGGTGGCTAGCCTGCCAATCAGCTGATATTAATGCAATAATTATGTATAATTAGAATTATTATGTAACAATAATTATGCAATACTTCTTTTAAAAGCTTGTTACGGTATGTGTGCTATACTAAAGCAGAAAGCAATGTTAAGTACTAAAAACACCAACATTGTGTTAAATCTGTATAAAATGCAGCAACAACCACATGATAAAACAGCAATGCTAAAGTGGAAAGTTTACTCCATATTTTGTTCTAATTAGAATAAGTTTTTTTACTTTTCAGGTTTATTTTAAAATCTATAAGAAATATATTAATAATAATAAAACATATCATTACATATTATAAATAATTATAAGACTAAATAGCTTATATTTTATTTTAAAGTGAAAAAATATTTACATTTATACATTTGAATGTTTAAATTTACATTTGCTGTTAAATTATTAATCACATCCAAAATAAAAGTTTTTGTTTACATATAAATAAATAAATAAATATATTATGTATATCAAAAAACATACAGTATATATTTAAAAAATAATGTTTATGTATTCATATTCTTACATTCTTATTGTAACATATTTTAAAAATAAATAATTATATATATA
>JAUMHP010000059.1:11706210-11718200 GCA_032361065.1 Enteromius trimaculatus
GCCCAAAGAGGCGGGCCGAAAGGTTTTTCCTTACACAACAAAGCTGTCAGTCATAAAAAAACCAATTTTGCACAGTTCTGCTGATTGTAACAGGAGTGATCTTGTTTTATTGTGTCGTTCAGATAGACTGTGTGAAAGACAGAGTTAGACAGGCAGACAGAAACAGTCCTGCTTTAAATAGAGGGACATTAACTTTTTGACAGACAACAATACATGCTGGCACACAGACAGAACTCCTTATTCTATGGCCAATTTTGTTAGACAGGTCTGGCAGAGTGCAGAGAGTGACTTCATTAATGAGAAGGAACCACAATAGGAAGTCAGGGTTTGGCTGATAAGCACAGCCCAGTTAACTCCTTCTGGCTGAAAGCTGTAACTACAACATTCATATGACATTTACAACTTGGCTCAAAAGCACCTCTGCTAAGTTCCCATGAGCAAAGATTCAAATATCAGATTTTAAATCACACACACCAGCTGGGACATGGCCATTAAGATAAATGGGAATTCTAGTGGACTGCTTCCTACAGTTATTATAGCCCTCCTTGTGCCATACTGCCCACAAACAGATCCTCCCCATTGTGATATTTCAATCTTCCGTCCTCATTCTCTGCTAGTCTGTAGTCTTTTATCTCAGTGTGGATCTTTTCTCTTTGTCGTTCTGCGCAACATTACCCCCAGCATGTTTGTCCACTCTCTCCATGCCGTATATTCAGACTGTCACCGCTGCCCTTATGTTCTTTCTTGTGCAGCTCTTTTACACCAGCCTCCTGCAGGGTAGAAAAACACATAATGTAGTTTGATGTACAACATCCATAATGACACACGCACTCAGGAGGAGGAACACAGACTGATATGCTTACAGCAGCCGTTTTCGATTATATTTCGGACCATCATAATTTGGAATTCAGATCAATTTTTATTATCAGATTTATACTGTGTTAAAAGTTCATCCACAAATAAAAATGAGAAGAAAATGTATTCATCCTCAGGCCATTCAAGATGTAGATGATGTTTCTTTATCAGAACAAATTTGGAGAAATTTCTCATTACATCACTTACTCATCACTGGATCCTCTGCAGTAAATGGGTGCCATCAGCATGAGAGTTCAAACAGAAGATAAAATTATCACAGTATATGAGCTGTGAGTAATAAAAATTCAATATTAAGACATTTTCCATTTCAAACCATTGGTTTCAGGTAAATATGAGTCCATAAGTCATAATATCATTTGTCTTGCCTGAATCAGGAGAGAAATATGCAGATATGCGTTTGTTTTGCACAAAAATGCTGATTTTCATTTCAAAATATGTTGACTGATCAGCTGGAGTCATGTTGATCACCTGTGGATTCTTGTAATGTTTTTATAAGCTGGCTAAACTCTCATTCTGACGGCACCCATTCACTGCAGGAGATCCATTGGTAAGCAAATGATGTAATGCTAAACTTCTATTCTGATGAAAAAAGCCATTTCAATAGGAATCTGTACATTCAGAAATTTGACATGAGGGTGAAAACATTTCCAATATTTTAAAATTAGTAATTAAATTCAGTAATCAACAGAAACCGGCTTGGTTTGAAAGTGACTTGTATGTGCTTTATATATTGACAATAGTCAATTAACCTTAACACACTTAGTTGGTAGCTGAATGCATAATTAGATTAATCAAAATATTTATTAAATGAACAAACAAGGGACATGGAAAATGCGAAACTTGACAGGTGTTTAAATTATGCTTAGCTTTCTCCACATGAGCCTACTTGCTCAGCTTACATGAGCACAATATTTCAGCTGTGACAGGAAACATCCTCAGTGGAAATAAAAGGAAACATTCTCAGTGACTTTGATGGCTGGGGCCCAACTGGTATGGGCCCCGGTGGCTGGATCTTTTCTAATGAGAAGAGACATCATAATATATTTAATGCACTTATTATCAACCAGAGTTATAATCCAAATGTGAGCGACGGAGGGAAGAAAAATGAGAATGGGAACAGAGCGAAAGGTGACCGGAAGGTTTTTTTCCACCTCCCAGAATGTGGAGGGATTTCTGCAGCCTCTGTTATGTGATAAGAGAGTAAATCAAAGAGGGTCATTATGGAAGAGCGAATGAAAAATGAGAACAAAGGGCAATGGATACATAAAAAGGGCTAAAGATTTGAATGCGGTTTGTCATGCGCATATTCAAGTCAACGGACAATAAACAAGTACACAAATGCACACGCTTACATAATTAACTGTGCTGCCGGTAAAAATATCCTGATAAGCTTTGAAAGTAATTGAAATTCAGCCAAAAAGACAGAGAGAGAGAGAGAGAAAGAGAGAGAGAGAGAGAAACATGATCATTAAATAAGGGATAAATGAACCGATATAGTTATAGTCAAGTTATTAAAGGCTGGATTAATGTCGTTCAATCTGAATGAAGTATGTATTTAACATGCTTGAAAACACTGACATATGTTTGACTCTGAGACGCTAAAAATGTGTCACATATATATACATATATATACACTCACACAAATAAATGCATAATTGAACATTTGCATACAGGCTAATCAGGCTAAACTCTAGCATGCTAAGCTAGTACATTAAATAGCTATATAGCTGGCAAAATCTAAGCTACTAACACAAACAAGACATTTTTTAAAAAACAATAACAAATTCATTGTCACTTAATTTCTCAGAAATCATTCTAATATGCTAATTTGGTGATCAAGAAACATTTCTAATCAGTGTTGAAAACAGTTATGCTAAACATTTTGCTGGAAAAATAGGATTTTCTGATGAACAGAAGGAACAGCATTTATTTAAAAAAATAAAAAAAATATTATTCTTATTTAAGAAAATTGTTTTCATAAAAAAAAAAAAAACCTCTTTCTGACCCTAAACTTTTAAACAGTATAGTGCAATTATAATACAAATATAATTTAAAAAGGTGAGATCACCAAACGATTTTGATTTCAAATCTCACTAAACTACCAGCTTTCAGAAAATCAATCCAATCTGAAGCTTTCATTACTAATAAAATAATGATCTTTCCCCTGAGGGGAAAAAAAAATAGTTTGAAATCTTTCCAATATTTAACGGATGCTAGTTCCAGTAGGTGCTAATATGTCAGGCGGTCCTTAATCAGGCCTGTTTAACCTTTCTGTAACCTGCAGAACTGATACTCAGATACATTTTCATTTGCAAGTGCTGCTTAGGGGGGAAAAAAAGACGTGCTTTGACCTTTTATTTAAGCGTTAGTAATCTAAAGCTCCTAAACGATCGTATTCATGCTTGCCGACCCTTCCTGTGCGTTAAGAGTGTGTGTGTGCACGCACACAAAGCCGATAGGATGACAATGAAAGAGATAAAGAGACACACTGTCTAGAAGAGTTATTCAGGTGCAATACAGCAGTGTAATACCCGCTGGTTTGACTTGAGTCCATTTTCATAATCAAATAAAGAGAACCCTATCAGACAAATTCAATTCATACCGCCAGCAATAGAGCTGTGTATTCAGCATTCATTTTCAGAAGAATACACTTCATTTCACCGGCCAAAGAGTGTAATTTTGTTGGACTGCTGTAATAATGATAAAGCAAAGAGAATGTTTGGCATAGAGAAAGTCACAAAAACAGTCCCGTGTCAAACAGCAATGCAAACATTTAAATGCAAAGGCTTACATGTGTCATCCTAGGCTGTGTGCGATTTCATGCCGTATTAGGCACTGGGTGCTTATTGAAACAAAGCTTGGCTGGAAAAGGTCATCTGTCAACTGTGTGTATACCGAGGAGATCAGTGCAATCTTAAATAAACACAGTCATGTATGTCGAGGCATGTACAAACACACGCATTTGGAATGTAATGACCTGACGACGGTTCTAGGTGGTCGCTAGCGCTCCTATACAAGAATAGTTCACCCGAAAAATGTTTATCCTTTACTCACCCTTATGTTGTTCCACAGGAATTCCCTAATAATTAAAGGGTTAGTTCAATTTCAATAGCTCCCACTTCCTCAGTGATTAATCGATAAAAGTGCTCGTTTGGCGGACTGTCCGGGGAACAGGCAGGGATCCTGGTGGACCCAGAGCCCTAAGGGATTTACCCCTAGGAGGCGAGGGTTGAATGATGCTCAGAGTCCAGCCTGGTCCCCGCGTGCCCCCCTCCCCCCAGGAGGAAGTGGCAGGTTATTGGAAGTAGCAGGAGAATAGACACTAAAAAATAGCTCGGAGCTAACCGGGTGACTCTGAATGGTAAGCCGAACGGTAACAGTGGCGGGAAACTCCGACTGGAGGAAAACCGGTGGAGAACTCTGGCCTGTTTAGGCCTTTCTCCTCCGGTCTGGCCCCGGCTCTGGTAGGCGGTAGGGGAAGGCGGTGGGATGTCAAAAAATGAAGATGCCAGAGAGAGGAAGTGAGCGGTATTTAAGGCAGAGAAAAGAGTTCTGATAGGGTAGTTAGTAATGAGGAGATTGGCAGCAGCTGGCGATCATTCATACGTGCTCCTCCTGAAATTCGTTATAAAACCTCATCAGTGGTTCTACCGTGACTTTACGAAGCTACAAGAATACTTTTTGTGTGCAACGAAAACAATAATAACAATTCATTCAACACTACTTCCCCCTGAGTTCCTCTCCCCGCCATTCACAAAAAAAAAACTTGACATCCAACTTAGCTTTCACTGGTACACTGATTTATAAACTAATCATTCTTTTGATGAAGATTTTCACAAAACTGGCCTAATTGATTCATTTCACAAAAGATTCATGCTGACTGAGTTCTTTTTGAGTTATCTGATTAATGGCCCACTGGAGGGGAAATAAGTAAGGGATAATGTAGATCCAGCAGGTTGTAATCGCAGAATTAAGCACTTCAGTTACGCGGAGGAATGTTGTAGAAGACTGAAGGGCTTTATTCTGCGATAACAACCTGCTGGGTCTACATTTTTCTGCTTATTACATGGCCACAAAAGTAAATAATTAGACACGAAATATCGATCGAGTTTAAATATTTTACTAACCTTGTTGAGATCCTCTGTGTCAGAACGTGTCATAATCTATCTGCATTTTTTTCTATTTTCCATTTTAACTCGTGTTTAAGCATTTCAACACAGTGTCACGACAGTTGTTGTTTCAGTAGTTTTCTGTCTGGAAGTTGTCACGCCGCGCCTCGTCCATCGTGCCGCATCCAGTATAGACAGCAGAATAGGTTCTATAGTATTTTGTCGTGTTGTGCCACGCCGCTCGCGTCCTGTGTAGATGGTGCCTAACTGTCAGCAACAGCGGAGTGATACGTATAACTAGCCATCAAGATGATTTGTAGTAACTGTTACCTGGATGAGGCTGTTAATAGTTGTACCGGTTGTTATCTGGGAATAACAAACCTTTGAATGTGATGACTGAACAATAAAAATCACACGAAGCCGTGTAATAATAAAACTATCTTCAGAAGACTTCAATTCTTGCACACAACCACTTTTATAAACATTTACCACTTTTATGATTTTAAGGTACTGTTTGAGGCTTAGAAGCCTCAGCGTTCTTATAATAATTATTCGAATTATAAAGTTGAACAATCGGGCTCCGTTAAGTAAAAACCTCTCCACAGGGAAACTTATTTGTAATGACAACTAATAAACAATTACATAAAAAACAACATTATAAGACGACATTAAAACTTCATTAGCCAAGACGCTGTACAGAAAAATCCACCAATCAGGCAGCTGCAGTGAGCATTCTTCAGTAAATCTGTTAAGTGCACAACTTTCTACTTTTTTTGTTTTGTCTATTTTTTGAATCAGACTATATTCACTCCCTCAAACACCTGGTTGGTTTACTTCATGCCTTATAATGCTTTAACATACGTCCTTGGGAAAAGAAAAAAATACGGAATTAAGCTCCACGAATGTGTAAGGTGAATGACAAGATAATGTTCATTTTTGGGTGTCTTTTTAACACTACCCATGCTAAAACATCAGTATTCCGTCACGGTTCCTGCTGCTGAATGTGTGAGTGCATGGTAATGTTTCATATCAGTGTCAGAACACCCTGTATTACACCACATCACTCAGCTCTCCGCACAAGTTCACTGTCTCTGTCAGTATCAATCTCTCTCCGTTTCTTCAGCGAACCGATCCTTTTAGTTCTTGTGCATCCGAAATCACTCACACGTTCCGTCTCTTCCTCGAAACTCTTCCCACTGCGGTGCACCTCTAAACCCCTCTCTCTCATTCCCATTTCAATTCGACATCAAAGAGGCGAATCAATGCTGAGCCACTAACATTCACTTCTACAACACCGCCCTTCATCACAACCTCATCTCTATGGTTGTATAATTTATTCTCATTCCTCCTTATTCTCCCTCAGACATGCATGGTTTTCTTTCAAGGAGGGTTTCTTTCTGATATGTTGCATGCATTGCACACACATACACAAGCTTATGTGCACATGCATTTATTTCCTCTATAACCTTTAACATTGATTTTTTTTTTTTGCTTTTAAAGCATACCCTTCTGGGTTGGGTATATTCTGAGATGGCATCTGTATTAATATCACATTCTCTCATGTCTTTTCGGCTGGGTTTCAATTGCATCTATATAACTATCATATTCTTTATGATTATTTTTCATTTTGTACTGTTGCTATTTACTGCCTTGGTGTACAGTCACACAGAAGGTTGAACTAGGGGTCGACAAACTGGAAAGTGAAATGTTTAATAACATTTATAATCATTGTATTATTTAATGCAATCAATGCTACTATACTGTATGGTCAAAAGGTTGAAATCATTATTATGTTTTGGTTACACTATTTCGATAGTCCATTTAGACATTCTACTAACTATAAGTAACTTTGTAACTACATGTCTACTAACTCGCTGATTAGACTGTTAGAGTAGGTTTAGGGCTAGTAGAATAATAGTGAAATGTGCTTGATTATTCACTTCTCATTTTCTATTTTAATACATTTTTGTTTCTTGCGATGGCAAAGCTGAATATTCAGCACCATTACTTCAGTCTTCAGATTCACATGATCCTTCAGAAGTCATTCTAATATGCTGTTTTTTTCTTTGTTGAATATAATTGAAAAACAACATTATTAATGGATTTTATGTCACTTTTGATACATCTTACTGAAAAATGTATTCATTTTTATTCATTTGATATATTCCTAAAAACTTAATTCTAAACTAAATTTTAATGGTATCCAAAAATATTACATTCAACCATTTCAGACTTGTTCAGTCTGTGCAATCAGTATGCTTTATATTATAACATATTATACAGCGTATAATACAGGTGTACTCAAATATTCTAGAGGAGAAGCAATGTCTGATTAATGAATGAGTCATTCTTTTGAGTCAGAATGATTTGTTATACCTACATTGGTATTTTTAACATACTGTAGTATATAGAATTAAGAGCCCATACGTTTCATAATAATTTAATAATTGTTTAATTTAAATCATGTAAAAAAAAAAAGACACTTCCACCTGTGTTAATTCTGAACCTTCTAATTATCGCTAAAATTGTCAATCAAATAAAATGACATACATTAGTATTTCTGTGCCCCTCTGTTAGATGAGTGATTTTTTGTTGTTTTAAAGATATCCTATAATAATATAATAACAGCCTCATTGATTTCTTTATCTTGACTAGCAAAGTCAG
The DNA here is from genome assembly GCA_032361065.1 of Enteromius trimaculatus. Classification (NCBI taxonomy): domain Eukaryota; kingdom Metazoa; phylum Chordata; class Actinopteri; order Cypriniformes; family Cyprinidae; genus Enteromius; species Enteromius trimaculatus. Next base: position 11,713,860 of record JAUMHP010000059.1, read on the forward strand.
CCACCTGAGATCTGCTGAACTTCCATCAGCTGGAACAGCATGGAAATGTTCCAAAGTGTTCTTTTTAGCACTAAAACATACCCTGATCACATGTTCTTTACCTCACCTGTCTTTCTGTAGGCCTGGAGTTTCTCCTGGTGCTTTGTGGTTTAGAGTTGACCCAGACGTGTCCCCATCACTGCATATGCTACGACTCTCCCAGCACGGTGAGCTGCCAGGCTCACAACTTCCTGGTGGTTCCAGAGGGAATCCCGGCCCAGAGTGAGCGCGTCTTTCTGCAAAACAACAAGATCCAGCGACTGCTGCAGGGTCATTTCAGCCCCACCACTGTCATGCTTTGGCTCTACTCCAACAATATCTCATACATCCAGCCTTCCACATTCATGGGCTTCACCCGCCTGGAGGAGCTCGATCTGGGGGACAACAAACACCTCCGTTCTCTGGCTTCGGACACGTTTCAGGGCCTGACCCGACTCCATGCTCTGCACCTCTACCACTGTGGCCTAATCACTCTACCCACTGGTTTATTTGAAGGGCTGCACAACCTGCAGTACCTCTATTTACAGGTTTGTGTCTCTCACTACTAAAACAATAATAGGGAATAGCTGATGGCATCATTTGCTATTATAGATATATACACACACACACATACAGCAAATACAGTGCCTGTTCTGCTAGGTCTGAAGTTCTGTGTAAATATATCATATTATGGCACTTCTCTAACCAAATTTAATTTATAAAACGCTTTGCTTGGCACAGTTGTGCTGACACTTTAGAAAATCTGACTGGATACAATACCATTTTAAAGAAATCAAAAATCTCCTACTTGAATGGATATCCTTTTTTTTAGACTGGCAGTGCTCCCGGTTTGAACTGTTGCTTAGGAATCATCTAACTTGCCAAATAAATCCAGATAAGATCTGCTCAAAATGTTCAATATCAGCCTTGGCAGCAAAAAGTGCTGCACTAAAACGATGACCAGAGACTATATTTTGTTCTAATGAAAATGTCAAAAAGGGAAACATACTACTCAGGTGCAAAGAACAGTGCGGACACACGACTCTTGGATTTGATTTATGTTTAAGGTTAAGTGCTTCTGACCTTTTACGAGGTTTCATAAGTCTAGTCATATATTCAAGATTATGATTATTGGGCTTCTTCTGAAAATAGTGCAATATAAGGATCAAATAATAAAGACAATCCAAAATGTTTTTGACATGAAAGCCACTATGTCCTTTATTTTTACTAATATATACACACACACACACACACACACACACACATATATATATATAGAGATCAGAAAAATTTTCTATTTAGAGATTCTCCAATAAAAAGAAGCAGTGTCTTCCAGTGCTTTCTGCTCGACTTGCTTTGCCTCACTTTCAGAGTATTTAGCTTCCCATATAGCTCAAAATGTGATAAAAGAGGCGTACTGATGAGGATGGATTATTGTGAGAGGTATTTTGGCATATAAGTAAATGGCTTCCATATTTCTGATAAAAAAAGTTCATAAAAATACACATTAATTGCTCTTGTATCAAACATTGCAAAACCTGCACCGTCACGCATGCCTGTTCATCATTAATACCAACGCAGAGGTTAAGAGTTCACATATTAATCTATAAATATATTTACCTTCACCACATTTTGTCCTGAGAACACCATGTAATGAATGCATGCTGGATTTTTGAAAAGATTCTTTCATAGAAGAAAAGGGAAAATCTAATATCTAATACGGTCCAGTATGGATATCCAAGGTCTTCCAATTTTATGATTCATCTTTGAACTGTCTTATGAAAAGAACACAGGAGAAATTGTAAGGTTTGATTTGGTTAAGGTGCAATTTTATTTAGTTGTTTAAAACATTAACGATTAAGCTATTTTAAATGATGAAAAAAAAATGTATAAGTAATACTTTTCAAACACATCTACTGCTTTGAGATATTAACAAATGTTAGTGTTTTATCAATGTTTTCTCATTCAAATGGTCCACTCATAGTTATCTGAGCTGATTGAGCCGTTTTGTCTCTGCATCATTTCAGTCAGAGTAAAACAGGCTAAAATGAATTCATACAACGCGATGAAATATTGACTAAATTTGCCAGGACATTTCATCAAAAGACAAAAACAATAACACAGTTGCTTGGGATATTCATATCTGTGACTTGTTTTTTCTGTGCCTGCAACTGACTGTTGGTGTTCATCTGCTGTTCTACAGAACAACCAGCTGGAGTTTCTTGAGGATGACATGTTCATTGATCTTCTGAATCTGAGCCATTTATTTTTGCATGGAAATCGGCTGTGGAGCCTCCACCAGAACACTTTCCGTGGCCTGGGGGCTCTCGATCGCTTGCTGCTCCATCAAAACAAGCTCCAGTGGGTTCACAAACAAGCTTTCCATGACTTGCGCCGCCTGACGACTCTCTACCTGTTTAACAACTCCTTACCTGAACTTCCGGCCGAAAGCTTGGCTCAGCTGCCAGCGCTGGAGTACCTGCGGCTCAACGACAACCCTTGGGAGTGCGACTGCAAGGCTGTGCCGCTCTGGGATTGGCTGCGGCGCTTCCGTGGCTCCACCTCCTCGTTAATATGCGCGGCTCCGCCGGAGCTGGCGGGAAAGGATCTGAAACGATTGACGAAAGAAGAGCTGCCCTCCTGTACTGGCTCGGAGTCGCTCCACCAGAGCAAATCCAGCCAGGGGGACGTGGGGGTGTCGCTGAAGAAAGACCACCATCATCGATCGCGCAATCATCATCATCCTCACCTGCCACATCAGGATCAATACTACCCCACCTCCCCGTCGCCACTTCCTCGACCGCCCAAATCAGGACGCAATAGGAACTGCACAAGACATCGAAGCCGCAAGGGCCATGCTCAGAATGAGGTGTATAACCTAAAGGAGTTAGCCAACAAGGAATCGGACGACAAATATGACCCATCAAAACCAAGACGAAAGAACAAATGCATCTCGCGGACTTCGGTGGGTCCCCCTAGTGGCGTGCAAAGAGCGAACAGCAGGGCGGCATCCCTCTTGGCACCTTGTTTCATCATCCCTCTTTGCTTATTGGTGTGTCTCACTGCCCTTATTTTCCGCTGAACCTTGTGGAAGCGTCTACTAATGGTTTTACCGAACAAATTCAGCCCTCTGTCTGGCTCCTACACTTCTGTGTGAATGTGTGTGTGTGTGTGTGTGCATGTGCGTTTGTGTGTACATGTGAGCGCCTTTCAAGGGACAAAGGACTTGTGTGAAGCTGTAGGCCTGGAATTAACCCAGAGACAGGAATAAACTCTGGGATTCGTGGGCGAGAGACGGGACACCAAATGGACAACTCCTCGATTATCATCACACCTCTGCAGAATAATTAGCTCATTGTGGTCAAGCTCATCGCCATTAAAGCCTCTGAATCCCAGTCCTGACCTTCGACCTGTACACAGGCTGTGGCCCAGCAGAGGGGGAGAGAGTGTGAACAAAATACATAAACCAAGCATTCATACAAATGTACACAGGGGGCTGCTTCATTAACCTGTTTGCATCTTGGCGGTTTCTGTGGGAGGGTTGTTGTTAACACCTTGAAAGCCAAGCACACAAGAGAGCGATTGCATTAGTTGGAATATTTTATTTATTTATTTATTTTTTTACATATAAGAAATATAATTGCAGTTGCAATATTCACACATCACAGCTGTTTCACACAGCCTCAACAAATGCTAACAGGGTTGATCCAACAAAAACCTAAAGTTGCCGTTTGCTGTCGCAGTGTGAATTAGAGCTCAAATTCTACTGTTCTAAAGCTGCTAATGCTGGAGATGTCAGTAAAGAGAAAGTAGAGTTGAAGGATTGTGGAATGGCTTTGGGATTGTGTGTGTTGTTATTCATTGATTGTGCCCTTAAGATAGTATTTTGCATAAAAACCAGAAGGCAAAAGTTATTAAGACATGAAAAGGTCAAGTGGAGCTCATGCAAAAAGCATCATGCTTTATCTGTTGCTCGGCTGCAATAATGTGCTCACCTAGAAGGGAAAAAAACGCCAACACTACATCAATATCTGCACATGCACAGTTTGGGAAAATTAAATAGCAAATTTTACAAGAGAGAAAAATACAGCTGTTCAGTCACAGACTAACCTGGAAGGTTAATTTGCCATGGGTTCCCTCAGGAAGTTCTTAATGGGTTTTAGTGATTACTGATATTAAACTAACATGGAGAAAGAAAGTTAGATATTCTCTATATTATAAATAGCCCTAATGAAGTAAAGTGCAAACACTGTGCATCTGTATATACAGTATTATCTGCTTTTCAAACTACACTTTCATTTTATATATATATATATATATATA
>JAUMHP010000059.1:11721698-11745660 GCA_032361065.1 Enteromius trimaculatus
CAATTGTTCGAAAATGGAAGGAGCACAAAATGACCATCAATCGACCTCGCTCTGGGGCTCCACGCAAGATCTCACCTTGTGGGGTGTCAATGATTCTGAGAAAGATGAGAAATCATCCTAGAATTACACGGGAGGAGTTAGTTAATGACCTCAAAGCAGCTGGGACCACAGTTACCAAGAAAACCATTGGAAACACATTACACTGCAATGGATTAAAATCCTGCAGTGCTCACAAGGTCCCCCTGCTCAAGAAGGCACATGTGCAGGCCCGTCTGAAGTTTGCCAGTGAACACCTGAATGATTCAGAGAGTCACTGGGAGAAGGTGCTGTGGTCAGATGAGACTAAAATTGAGCACTTTGGCATTAACTCAACTCTCTGTGTTTGGAGGAAGAAAAATGCTGCCTATGACCCCCAAAACACCGTCCCCATCAATCAAGCATGGAGGTGGAAACATTTTGCTTTGGGGGTGTTTTTCTGCTTAGGGCACAGGACAACTTCACCGCATCAACGGGAAAATGGACGGAGCCATGTATCATAAAATCCTGAGCGACAACCTCCTTCCTTTTGCCAGGAAACTGAAAATGGGTCGTGGATGGGTGTTCCAGCACGACAATAACCCAAAACATACAGCAAAGCCAACGAAGGAGTGGCTCAAGAAGAAGCACATTAAGGTCATGGAGTGGCCTAGTCAGTCTCCGGACCTTAATCAGATAGAAAACCTATGGAGGGAGCTGAACCTCAAAGTTGTACAGAGACGGCCTCGAAACCTTAGTGATTTAGAGATGATCTGCAAAGAGCAGTGGACCAAAATTCCTCCTAAAATGTGTGCAAACTTGGTCATCAATTACAAAAAATGTCTGACCTCTGGGCTTGCAAACAAGGGTTTTGCCACTAAGTATTACGTGTTTTCTGTTAGAGGGTTCAAATACTTATTTCCCTCAATGAAATGCAAATGAGTTTCTATCTTTTATTCGATTTTCCTTTTGATGTGCTATCTGTCACTGATAAAATAAACCTACCATTAAAATTATACTGTTCTGAGACTTTTCATTTCTTTGTCATTGGACAAACTAACAAAATCAGAGAGGGGTCAAATCATTATTTCCTCCACTGTATATATATATAAACAAAAATATCTGGGAGTGAAATTTTAGCATACTGTATACTGTGTAGTATATGCTGTAAATAGCATATAGCATACGGACTTGCTGTCATGTAACTCTAATAAATCATATAAAACAATTACAATTTTTTTAAACAATGAAAAAAAAAAGTTTACTACTATACATTTATTTGATAAAAAATAATATTGCTAATATTGTGACATAGAATTATAATATATTTTAAAAATGTCATTTATTTCTTGGTGAAGCTGAATTCTAAATGTCACATGGCATATATAGCCATTATAGAATTAGAATTTAATTCTGAACATAGCATGGGCTGACTTTATTTCTAACTTATAATTCTAATATAAAACTCTTTACATATAAAGAGTTTATTGGTAACAATAAGGTGTCATTTGTTAATGTACATCAATGAACAATACATTTATTACACTATTTAGTAATCTTTAGTAATAAAATAAAATAAAAATACTGAAATGTTAGTTCATAGAACAAACACAACTGTGAATTTAATAATGCAGTAGTAAATGCTGAAATTACCATTAACTAGTATTAATAAATGATGCAGAATTAGCCTATAGTTCATTCTTGGTCCATGTTAACTAATGTGGTTAATTGATGTTAACTAACAATCCTTCCTGTAAAGTGTTTCCGATTTATTTAATAACTTAATTATTAATTTCAGTCAAATGCCAAGTTAAACCAACCCTTGTCTGCCATCCCTGAATAGAAACTGCAGTCAAATCAAAAGTTTGTTTGAGCATCATTACCCACATGACAAGCAACACTGAATCAATGACGACATGCATGTTGGGGGCGTGGCTATCTGATTGACTGACCAATAGCAGAAGGGGTTCCTGAAACTTTGTTAACAGTCATTAGCAGGTCCATTTAAGTGGGTGTAGTGGTGTGGAAACACACACTTTAACTTTATTGGTCTTTACAAAAAAGCACTCTGCAGATTTGCATTAATAACGTGCTATATACTCCAGCTTCTCGTTAGGGCAGAACAATGTGTGTTTAATTAAATACAAGCATATTAAACACAAGCATATTAAAACGCAAGAGGACAATGAGGTGAAAGAGTGCCCCTCATAGAGTCCTGGAGCATAAGGGCCGATGACACTTCAAAAAATGAGTCTGAGCAGGAAAGGAGGCAGGTGGGGACAAAAAAAGAGGTATGTGAAGAGAAATGAAAGGGCTCTTTTGTTTCTTCTGTCTACCTACTGAATCCCTCTTGCCCTTCGCCCCCCTCCTCCATCAGTCCCTGCCTCCCAGATCAATCATAAATCTAATGTCGCCTGTTCTCCTAAAGCTCTTACTTTCTATAATCCTTTTATCCTGGTTATTTACTAATTCAATAGTTTCCTTCTGAGTCCAAGGACACCTGGCAGGATGACGAGGCCTGACAAGAGATAAAGAGAGAAAACCGAGAAACTGAAAACAGGAGGAGGTGAAGGTTTGGGTGAGATAGCAGCACCTCTCACAGGTAGGGGATGGTAGTGGTAATGGTTAAAAGGTAAAATAATGATGCAGCAAAATGAATTACACGTTCAACTTTTCACACATTGTTGCCTTAGAAGAATGCCATTCTTCTGGGATCAAATGCATTGGATGGCTAATGGCTCGTTCTTTGCGGGAATCGAACCAGAAACCATCTGTTCCCAACCCTAAGGTACTGTATACACTATCTTCACAATAATGCAATACTGCCACACACCAGCTGTTTTGAGATGCACCGTTGGGCTTACTGTTTTCACAAAACTTTTTCATAGAAAAAACAATGCCATAAAGAAAACCTTTGTAATATCTTGTTTGTTTCTTCTAGCAATGAGAATAAATGCAGTTGAAACTTTTTCTTAAGTCTACTGCTCATTAGTTGCCTCCTTATGAGTTTCAGGGGGGAAACACTACTCATCAGATTTTTCAAGCAAAGGCAAAAAGCATACAGGAAAAAGGGAAAATAAATAAATTAACTTAATATTATTATTTACTTAATATTACTACTAATACTTAGCCTGGGCCCGCCCATACTTCCTGTGACGCTACATTCAATTTTGCGAGCAAAGTCAGTCTGGCAAAGCTGCCGTTTTAGAGCATTTCTGTTCCCAAGAAACAGAAATCTTCATGACAGCTTTTCTTTGAAAACGGAACAGAAGTAATTAAAGTAAGTAAAGACATTTTCCTACTGCTTTAATGAAGGTTACGGTGTCTTCAAATTCCGCCGCCACGCATACTGTACGTCAACGGAATGATTGTCTGATTGGTTGTAGATTCGTCCAGTAGTATACAGAGGCATCTGATGGACACAGGTTAAGCCCGCCTCCCAGAAGGCGGCTAGTAAGGTAGCTTGGCCAGACTAAGCTGGTATGACCTTTATAGTCAGGCTAACTAATACTATTAAGCGAATAAAATGATATAATTAATAAACATTATTGCCATTTCATTCTGCTTTCCCACCACACAAATTATTTTATTTGACAGACATGATAAATTTAGAGAAAAATGACAAAAAGTTGTTATTATTACTGTTATTGTATGATAAGCAAATAACAAAACTTGAAATAAAAGGTTAAAATCTATACATTTATTATATAATTATATTTCTATATTATAAAACTATTACATCTCCATATAATACTGTTTTACAGCACACTGAGTATTTTATTGACACTTAATCCAACAAAAATAAATGATAATAATAATAATAATAATCATTATTTTTAAGAATTTTTAATTTACTTACTATTGAATTACCATGACTACCAAATACTGTAGTTAAATTGTAAAGAATTTAACATTATTGTCATTTAACATTAAGTTTAGAGAAATAAGGAGAAAAAAAAGACCATGTTAAGATCTACACATTATCATAGAAATAACATTTATTGAGTTATAAAATGTATCATAGTACATGAATACATTATATAATTATTATATTTCCATATAATACTGTCCTAACTTGATAATATGTATTTTATTGACACACAATGAAAAAAAAAAAAAAAAGAAGAAGCTGACTGGTACGGTTTCCAAGTTGGCAAATGAGTGGACTGACTTGCTTTACAGGCTCTCTTGATACGGAAAAGTAACCTCTTAGTGGTAAAACTGTCCTGTGGGTTTATCTCAGTAAAATGCCATCAGTTTAGTGTCACTTCTCTAATATGTTTCTCACTAGAAGAGCACAGTTTAGTCCTTTCATGTTTATGAGAGCACTGGCATGCTGAGAACTCTAAAGTGTCATCTAAAACGCCTCAGTGAGGAGCTCTTACAAAATTCCCAGCACTCCTTTCACTGACATGAGCTCAATGACTCGAGATTTGAACATGTGACTCCAGGAGTTTCGATGTGATCCTCTCTTAGTACTTCTAAATCCACTGTGCTGTCAAGTCAAAGCAACGCTTAACTCAGAGACGCAGAGAAAGAGAAAGAGAGAGAAAGAGAGGAGCAAAAGAACAAAGTCAGAATGAGAGTCTTAAATTCTCAGCTAGAGTCTTTATAAGACAATTGTGAAGAGGAGCTTCATGCAATTACTCACACAGAGCTTCAAACATGGTCCATCACATGCATCTCCTAGACTGAGAGAACCACTTCAACATGAGAACACTTTTCACCAATAGTTATAGGAACTATGAAAACATTCCCCAGGTGCAAAAGCTCATAATAATAAGTATTTATTTTCAGAGGCACATTTTTTATCTCTTACATTACGAACATTTCTGCATCTGTCCATCAAATACATTTGTAACTTGTTTGAAAACATTTTTTTGATAGCTGGATTATTGTTGATTTATTCGCTGCAGATGATCCATTGGTGAGAAAGTGATGTAAAAGTTTTGGTTTACACAATATGTGTGCTGTGTATATTTATTATATATTTATATATATATATATATTGTGACGGCCGCCGATCAGCGTCACCCTGGCAACAAACCAACTCCACCTGGAACTCATCTACCCGGGCCAATCGTTCACGGCGGAACCAGTATAAAAAGCCCACACAAACACAGAAGAATGAGCAACGACTCCATGCTAAGCGAATTGGTGTTTGACTTACCTGTTTCTTTTCCTCACCAGAAGCCCGTATTGGACTTTCTCACCTGTTTTTTGTCAATAAATCCACCCTCCGGGGATTTGTGTTCACTCAACCCGTTGTCTGTCGTGCTCTCTAGCGCCACGGTTCACAATATATATACACACACATATTAATACACACAAAAGCATGTATATATTTCAGAAAAAAAATTATGTTAATATATATTAAATATATTTATTGATAATATAAATTATATGAATATCAATATAGACATGCAAATACATGTTAATATTTTCAAAAATATTTGTATTTATGTATACTTTTTCTTATTTATTAACTGTTTAACAGCACTCATTACATTATTACATTTATTCACATACAGCAACAGCAATAAATCATCCAGAATGTACTGATTCTCCCAGTTTTTTTCAAATCTGTTCATCTTTTATAACAACGAATGGAATTAATATAAATATGGTACCAGATTATGCTACAGTATTTAAATTATTTGTGATAAATGAGTTAGGTCAAAAGTTATCAAAAAGTAGTCTGATTATATTAGGTTTAATGTAAAAAAGCGCTACATACGTTACACTGTAATTTATAATTAGAAAACTAACAGCTGGAGAGTGTCTACAGGCAAACTGTCTTATTTTCATGGTCAGTAAAAATATTATGACACGAACAAGAAGCCGCACACTGAATCCAACACAGGCTGAAAAAGTCTAGCCAAACATGTTTTTTTTTTTTTTATGTGAGGTAAAAACAAGTGGACATGAGCAAGCAGACATTTCAGTGACTTGATTTCAGGGAAAAAGAAGAAGAGAGTGTAACCTAATTGGAAAACATAATCGAAAAGTTAATAATCAAACCCATGTCTGTTCTGTCTAAAAATGTGCACATCCTTTGTATATTCACACCTCATTGCTCCCCAGCATCTCACTCAGTTCTCATTAATTTTCACAGACGTTTCTCTGAGACTAAAATAGCTTTGTTTAGACAAACTAATTTTGTATCAACACACGCATAAGGGCTTACAGAAGGGCCCAAATAACAACAGAAAGCTCAGCAAATCATCAAATCGGTGTGCTCATTTCATTTATATTTATAGATACATGATTATCATATCCATTCTCGTTAGCAGGACATTAATATTCCTTAAACTGGCAGAAAGGCATAAAAATAATCCTCACAAATCTCAACAAAAACAGAAACTCTCCATGGATAACTACTCGCGTCACATTTTAAGACCATGTTGAATAAAAATTTTGATTATACTGTCTTGCAATGATTCTTCGGCTGTCTTATGAGGATTATGGGAATTAAATGAAGGGAACTTATTATCGTGCATTAATGAAGTTCAAATATTGCTAGTGGCGGGACAATTTATCCTTGTAAGTTTCCTTCCAGATCATCAGATACACAGTACACTTGCAGACAGTTCAGAAACTCACATTGTGTCAAGACAGACACCATCACTCACGAGCTTCAGATGTCAGACAACCTGAGCTGTTTTATGCCATTTAAAGCACCTCTACAGTATTTGCATAAGTCGCCAAGCTGGCCACATTCATTTGTTAGCAGAAAGGATGAAAAATGGCCCATATCAGCATCCTCATTACTAATCATATATCACCAGGAGCGGTATTACCATACTGATTAAGGCCCTGCTCAAAGATTCAGAAAAGTTTTCCGTGGCGATATGAATATTAGAATTAGAAGAGTAATCAGCAATATTCCATCTGTTCCGGAGCCTCCTGGAACCGCTCTGTCTGTGTCAGAACCTGCCCAGAGGCTCCGTGGTTAGCAGATTGTTTTGCGTTTTGAATCCAGACCAAGATCTGATTTAGCCAAAAGCAGGCGGCTCGGAGCGCTGCTGATCCACCTACTTTTTAACTGGCAGAAGGACAGAAACGGCCTCGGTTTGATTTAACAGCTGTGTTCTGCTAAGAAGACCATAAAATTAAGTTGAGAGTTCTGTCATCATTTACTCACCCTCATCTCGGTCCAACTCCGTATGACTTAATCTCATCTGTGGAACACAAAAAGAGAATGTTTGTCCTTTTCCATGCAGTTAAAATAATACGATGAACAGGGACCAGAGCTTTCGTTTTTCCAAAAAATATCATAAAATACCAGCGGTAAAAGAAGTTAGAAAATATCCTTTCATGCATGTCCCATTTGATGTATTACTGGCAAATTAGTAGATATAATCATATTTTACATTCCCTTAATCCTACCTAACACCTTCACTTAATAACTACATTACTAACTATTAATAAGCAGTAATTAAAAGTATATTAAGGCATAAGTCATAGTGAATAGTTAGTTAATAGTGAAAACTGGACCTACTGTACATACAGTATATGTGTGTGTACATGTACGTGTACAATTATGAGCCTGTCCTCAAACGAAAAAAAAAAAGACCTTATAGGTAATTTGTACATGCACCTTATTACAACATATTTTTACATTTTAAAGTTAAGCACCCTCTAGTGCGTGTAAAAATAATAACATTGTTGTGTCTGTCGTCATGATGTATGACTTTCATTATCAAAATGCGTGTTTATTTAAATGCAACGCGTGGACTTTTTACACCAACTTCTCTGTAATACATATTTCACTTTTTATGACCATGCATAACCCACTCATCATGATTTTTAGTGGATTTACATTTTATGAGCATGAGCATTCTCTATAATCAAACCCATAAGCACATGATTAGATATCATCGTGTAACACAATGCGCTACCAACTACTCAAAACCCGAATCATGGCGCAGATAAAAGACTACAAAACGTTAATATGCTCTCATGTGTCTTATTTCAGGGATTTAGACAAATGACCCACATGACCATATTGGTTGGAGAAGTTGATACAATATTTATACAAAGCTCTGTCATGAAACTCTAGCTGGCACAAGCTGACTCAATTTGATAATCACATCATTATTCAAATGGTGCAGCTGATTGGTTTCAACCAATGAGCTTGCTGCTCAATATTTAAATACTTATATTGTTGTAGTAGTTGTAGCACGCTGCAGAAACCCTCTACCATCCCCAGATCCAGTTTGATCTGCTATGGGGCGATTATACAGTATGTGCAGCTGCAGTATTTCCTGCATGCTCACCACTCGTATATATTCAGCTATAATGTAAATTATATGAATATAAGTTTATACATGCAAATATTTTCAAAATGTATACTGTACGTTTGTGTATTTATTCATACATAATAAATATACCCAGTAAACTTTTATTTTGGATGTGATTCATCTCGATTAATTCTTGTCCAGCACTAATTTATCCAGTAGTCAACATTTAAAGAGAATCATTATCAAAGTTGCCCTAAAACCAAAACAGAACAACTTCGATGAACTTTTTTGATACTCTTCAAATGCTACAGTATATATGTTGGCTTTGATCCTGAGGGACCACAGCACCATTTCTCAAACCAATAAATAAATGAATAAAAAGTGTGCAAGTACAGTAGCATCTTATCCGTATTCCCAAACCAACTGTGAGTGACATTCTGTCTCCACACCACACACATCTCGGAAAAGGAAGCAGCAAAAGAACTGGATGTGCTTGTGAAGAGACTCTAAAAGATGAGACGGACATCTGTGGATGTACATTTAGCATCAGACTGCAGTTAATTCCTAAACTTTCCCTCTCTTTTCCCTCCTGCAAAAACACTGAACCGACCAGTTTTTCTATTTTTGTTTTTTTATCTTCAAACAACAATGTCTCGTATGGTAGGAGGCTACAAACTTTTAGCATTCTTTAAAAAACAGCATTCTTTTTTTAAGAAAACGCTTTGAGGAGAACTAAGCCACCCCATTGGATAAGGAACCCTGGGTAAATGAAATATTTCAAGTATTCAGTTCATGTCTATGTACAATGGAATGTGTGATTAAGACAAGCTCATTAGCCGAGAGTCCAAACCGTTTCTCAAAACCATGGATGAAAGAAGAAAGTATCCTAATTAGCGGAGAACTGCTCACATTATATCCACTTATGTCATAACAAAGAAGTAAAAAATGGTGATGCCTTTATAGAAAAGTGTAAAAATAATACCTCATGACCTCTTATTTTTCACAACAGCATCTTTCAAATTCCTTTGAAGAAAATAAAAGTCAAAACAACATGATAACAAGTCAAAACACGCAGCCAATCTCAGTCAACCAGCTAATTTCTTACATTTAAAACTGAAAGTGAAACACAATCAATTTTGTGAATTAAATGCCACATTCTAATGCAACTTCCCTTTTTGTTTTAACAGAAAAATGTATGATATGAATCCTTTATTAAAATTTTTCCCCTGAGGTCCAATTAAAATGCTAGCAAAGAGGAGTTTTTGCAAAAACAAAAAAATGTTGAAATCTATTTTTATGAATACATTCATATTTGGGAGCTGATTTCATCCTTTATTCACTCAACATCTAAAACACTTTTTTTGGGTAAAAATATGACTTCAAGAGCTTGATTTTTTAATTTTAACGCTAGCTTTATTATGTTTTATTTTCTTTTTGTACTGTTTAAAAAAAACGTATTCTGGACCTTAATAAATGTAGACCGATTTACCCAGGGGCAAGTTATGCAACTTGCAAACAAAACTTATCAGAAAGTGCCTTCATAATAGCATAAGAGAAGCCTATAAATGTTTCAGGGATTTCTAAATGATGGTGTGCAAGTGAAAAGAAAGCTTGAGAGATAAAAGGAAGCGAGAAGTGATTTGTTTTTGATCTATGAAGATTTACAAGACAATACGAGACGCACAAACAACTGTTTTTTGGACTCTAAAGACAAGAACAGTTGTTTCTGCTGTACAAGACTGATTTTTTGACTGATGTTTTTTTGTTAGCTAACAAAAAAATCCATTGCACAATAAAGATTTTAACAACTTTTCCTTGCAGCTTTATAACACTAAAAATAATGAAAAACTCAGCATAGTATGAACGGTGTGAGACATCATTGTGATCATTTCTAAAAAAAACAAGTGTGAGGCTTTAAAAAAAAAAAAAAAAACAACAACTAAAAAATGTGTGAGTCTTTAATTCTGAAAAAATCGGAGAAGCGGGAGACTTGCGTAAAGTGTTCAATTAGATACAGCGTGAGAAATTTCCAAGTGTGAAGTAAAGGTGAGATTTCAGCAATGTCTAAATAGGTGTGACATTATGTGACATCACTGTGCAGTTTCAGGTTGGCATCTCACTTGGGTTTGGGTTGAAGTGAGGTTTAAGAGCCTGTTCTTTGAAGACCTCAGCTAAACTCAGAGCAGGATGCAGATTCTGCTGGCAGGATATATGGTACAGCATGTCTAATTTGAGCCCGAGGCGGCACACCCACAAACCACCCACAGTCCGTTCATGGACCGCCTGATGCTTACTGCACACAAAAACGCCAAGTGCTAACTAAAAACCATCCGTTTCAATTTGATTGACTGGATTTACACAACTTTTAAGTGCGTCAGTCTGCTAAAGTCAAGTTGGCAAGGTTGTCAGCGGAGGGATGACGAGAACAAACAGATCCATATGCAGACCGTTTATTAAGAAAACTCACAGTACAGACAAGCAGGGTCGAGAAACAGCGAACGGGGACAGCAGAGACATGAGAAGATCCAATATATATGTGGCTGTGGTCAGGCGATCTCAAACTCAAATGTAATTCAGAGGGGCAGAGACAAGAGCGAATATCCGTGGCAGGCAGGGTCGCGAATGATAAACAAGAACAGGGAAAAACACAGGGAAACACGGAAGGCTTTACAAGGGGAATTAACCCCAATGATCGCAGACATGACAAACACAGGTGGGTCTTTATACACAAGACAACGAGACAGAGGAGAGGAGGAGGAACTAATAAGAAACCATGGAGACAGATAGGCTGGGTGGAGACAAGTTCATAATAAGAGTACTGGGGATGATAACAGGGAAATACAGAACAACACATTTGATGGGGCTGGAGTGTCATCTAGTGGAGCTCGATGACACCTCCAGCTGCACTGTTACCCTACATTAGTGACGCAAGTTTTATTTGACGCACTTAGTTACAACTAAATAAGATATTCACAGGCAGAACTGACTACTTTGAATTCTCATATCTGTGTAATACTGTAAAATATTCTTCACACTAAAAAAAAAGAAAAGGTGTGGAAGCAGTTTTCCACGCATTTTACAAACGATTACAAATAAACAGCAAGCAACTGCAAATGCACTTTAATAATCTTCATTTTATTTAAGACTTCTTTACGTATGCGTTGTGGTACTCTCACACATGGAAGACTGGCACGGAAGAGAAGAAACTGTTGAATAAAGACATTATTTTGCAAAATACTGTTGAAAAACAAGACTATCACATGTCACATGGACTATTTTAACTATGTCCTTACTAACTTTCTGGGACTTAAATGTTTCAGTTGTGTTGCTGTCTACTATATGTAGGATCAAAAAAATAAACATTTTAATTGAATCAAACATATCTTTTTGTGTTTTGAAGATGAACAAAAGGTTTGGAACAACATGAGAATAACTATCCCTTTAAATCAAAACTTAATATAAAATAATGTATTAATAAGGGAAATATGCAATTAAATGACTATTTACCTATGCAAAACATCTGATATTAGCTGGTATATTAGACATATTACATTATGCAACTTCATGTTAAAGTGGCCCTATATTATGGATTTTTGAAAATGACCTTTTATGCAGCGTATAACACAGCTCTAAGTGAATGAAAACATCCTACAAAGATTTAAATCTGAAAATGCATTAAGTTATTTTCTTTTAAAAGAAAT
Organism: Enteromius trimaculatus; assembly: GCA_032361065.1. NCBI lineage: Eukaryota > Metazoa > Chordata > Actinopteri > Cypriniformes > Cyprinidae > Enteromius > Enteromius trimaculatus. The sequence goes on from JAUMHP010000059.1 coordinate 11,733,658, forward strand.
CGCGTCACTTAAGCCGTCTCATGTTGACTTCAACATGAACCATTAGCATATTACCCGTCTACTTGTTCCCATTAGGTGCCTTTTTGGAGCGTTAAAATAGCTGTTTCCCCAGTAACAGCTGTACACAATCACAGACACTGCTTTAAATAAAATCAACCAATTGGACCAATCACTGTACATTACAATCACTCAAAGGAGAGGTTTGAAAAAAATATATATATCATTTGGGAGTAGTTGAGCAAATAAGGTAAAAATAAATGCATATTGTGTTTATTTTTATTTACATAAATGCCAACATATTGTTGGAGACTCCCAAAACCAAAATATGAACCTTTCATAACCCATAATATATTCCCAAGTACAAATTGGTATAACAAGCCTGTGGTTGAACACCGAAACAAATGTCTACTCTGAGGAGGTGCCTGCTCTGGAAAGCAACAAGAGTTTTGGGGTCTGTTACGCACCAAGTTAACTGAGTCACCGGTACCTTTCTTCAGATGTTATTTTATGCATATATGACTTTACAAGCATACAGATTAGCATATAGAGAGCAGAGAAGATGAACAAACTGGGAGAGTGTGAAAAAGAACAAAAAGTTCCCTCCTCGTGAAGGCCCGAGGGCAGAGATGGTTAGCGTGACAGCCTTCCATCTCGTCAGACGGTGTCAAACGCAAAACCGATCAGTCTCGTCAAATTTAGGTGCAAGAGCACATTTGTGTGACGCCACTGGAAACTTAAAGAGCGATTCGTGACGCAGGCACAGCAGGGGTGGTAGACGCATATGACAGCGCTCTGACATGTTCTTGAAGTTCTGGCTTGGAAACCCAAAATAAACTGCCAAATTAAAACTAAATTACAGTTTTTAAATGATAAAAAACACACAGCTTTAATTACAGTATACACACATATGACAAAAAGTGAAGGAACTGCAGTGTACTATAATTTCAATCACATTATCATACAAACTTTTTTTTTGTAAGGAGGCATTAAGTTGATCAAAAGTAAAGAAAGTAAATAAATATATAATATTAAATAAGATTTCTATTTCTAATGAAATTCATCATAGACTCCTTAAACAATTTATGTTTTCATTAAATATTAAGCATCAAATTGGTTATCAGCACCGATAATAATAAGAAATCTTTCTTTAGCAGCAAATCATGGGACACTGATAACTAGAGTAATGAAGCTACAAATCCAGCATTGCCATCACAGGAAAAAATTACATTTTTAAAAATATTCACACTAAAAATCAGTAACACTTTATTTTACGGTTAAACCTTTAGTTGCTTATTAGCATGCATATTACTAGATTATTAGCCATTTGTCAATGCTCATTAAGCACATATTAATGCCGTTTTCTACATGACCTTATTCTATTTCCCTAATCCCACTCAACAACTTAACAACTACCTTGCTAACGTTTAGTTAGCGGCAAATTAAGAATTTATTGAGGGAAGTCTTCATTAATAGTTAATAAGCGTTACCTATTCTAAACTTTTACCAAAAAAAATCTATTTTACATTTAAATAATATTTTGCGTTTTTTTATACACTATTTTGATCTAATAAATATAGCCTCAGTAGAGGCTTCTTTCATGTTACCACTGTTTGGACATTGTGAGTGCGTGTAAAAAATTTTGTGATACTGTGATTTTGAAGACTTCTGATGCCAAAATATTTAACACTGCTCTTGATTTGTGTGATCTTCGGCCATTAGCTCACACACAAATGCACACACGTGACACACACAGAGGCAGAAATTATGTTGACAGCCACACACACAAAATAATTTCTTTCTGACAAGCAAGGCCAAAACCTTAGGCCATCCACTTCTTTTTTGCAAAAAGATCCACAAAATCAACATGAAATCATGCTGGAATATGTAAAGGCCTCAATCTCAGGGAAGCAGGGCTGGACCCTTGAGAAAAGCTAATCCTCTTTACGCAGCTTCATCGCCTGAGCCAGATTCATTCTGAACGTTTCAGACAGACCGGTACTGTGACTCATCATCGCTGGTGGAGGGAGGTGCGAGCATTTAACAGAACAGCCTGCAGCGGAGGGCATGAATGCGTTTAGTGGAACAGCCCTCAGGACAGCTGCTGATGGCTCAGAGCAGATAGACGCAGTTTGCTCATTTTCGAAGGATATTTCCCTCGCATATTTTATCATTTTTTCTCCTTTGCTAATGCGCCGAACGTCCGTCAACTCTAGGCGTGGCACGTGTCTGGAGGCGTCCTGTCAAAGTGTGTCCCTAGAGACAATTGCACGCCTACACACACACTGTATCCATGTCTCGATACATGTCTCTTTCATACCCCTTTCTACAGCTGTAATTGGCAGACACTTGGGCTGTTGGTGAGTGTCCACGTCCATATAGCCTTTCTCAAACAAAAACAAATTCTTTTATCTGTCATGCTGTCAGTTGGAATTTCTGTTGATCCGAAAGTGGTAATGATTCAACATGGTGTGTCATTGAAAGCTGTGACACTTAAGACCCGCCTCAGTGAGCAAGGGTAGAGGACTAAAGCCTGAGGCACACCAAACCGACATCAAAGACCTAGCGGCAACGAAATTTAACTGAATTGCGCCAACAGCAAACTAGTACAGTATGTTCTGCACCTGTGTGAGTTAAGAATGGTTAAGTAAATTATGTTATTTTTTTCTTTGCGCAAAACTGAAGTTGAGCCACTGATGTGACATTTACTGTTTTACCAATGTATTTACTCTGTCTCTGGACCTGGGAATGTTTCATTTGTGTTGCTGTCTATGGAGGGTTCAAATAACTCTCGGAAAAAAATAAAAAATTCAGAAACTAAATTTGATTGATTTTGGCTCTAAAAAACACCTTATTATATCCTTATAAACACTTTTTTATAAGCGGGCATCAAGGCAGAACTAAAAATGTTTAATGGCTCTTTAAAGGGAATTATGTGCTCTCTATTACCATCTACGGTTCAAACATAAAACTGCATGTTATTTGTAAAAGCAACATTTTTACATGCTAGCATCTTGTTCATTTCTAATGAAAAACTTTCCATATCGCACCTGCAAGTAAACATGTTTACTCCTACCACCTTGTTTATACACACTTCTTGTGGCAGAGGAATCATCAAATCTCAACAGGCTGATCCATCCCATCTCTACACTTGGTGCACACGGGTTTTTGAAACTTACTTCAGAGTGCAATGTAAGTCTTTAAAAAAAATTCATTGAAGCCTCCATAAGGTTTTCAGAGCAGCAGGGGGCCTTCTCAGCCGAGCATCACATTGAACAGAGATGTCTTCATGGCCACAAAGAGTTGCTTGCTCCTCCTGTCCCACAGCAGGCATCAATGACAGAATCTACAGAGGGAGTTTCATTGAAGATAGGGAGTTTGTTCACCGATGATGTGGAGACTTGTATCAAATCCACTGTTAGGACATTATTCAATGGAGCAATAAAGCTGCCATGCAAAGAACACAACAGAGGCTGGAACACAGCACTCACAAAAGAGTAGGGCTGGGCGATATACAGGTAGACACGATTAACCGGTAGAAATTTGTCAACCGATAGAGATTTTGGTATATTGTCTTAATCGCAATATCGAGATTACGTGATGCTGCAAGTTACGTAACCACGCAATACACATTCACTTCGATAAAGGAAGAAGCAGTGTTGCCAATTTATCGACTTTTTCGCTAGATTTAGCGACTTTTAAAATCCCAGTGGCGGCATTTTTCAAAAAAAGCGTCAAATCTAGTGACTTCTTAGACACACCTCAGCAAGTCTCAGGTAGTGCCATGCAAGCGCAAGCTCTTGTTTTCCCAGTGCGCGCACACCCCTCAGTGCGGCAGCGGTGAGTTCGCTCACATGTGACGAAACCAACAACGAAAAGATTGTAAAGATAAAAGGTGCATCATCTGTGGTGTGGAATTGGTTTGGGTATAGAAAAAGTTCTACTAATGAGATGAACGTGATTTGCAAGGTATGCAAGAGCACTGTTTTAGCAAGGGGTGGAAACTGGTATACTGTCAGGCACTATGTTAGTACCTGTTGTTGTGAGAAAAAAAACCCCCATTAAACTTACTCCTTTTTATGTACGTCTCAGAAATATATTTAAAACGCCATTTAAGCATGCTTAACTTTTACTAAAAGTCTAAATATATTTGAGCTATACTTGTGCTCCTATAACGTGGTAGGGGGCGCTAGTGCAGAACTTCCAAGAAATCACAACCGAAGAAAAAAATCCCTAAAAAACAGATGCCTCCACATGTAATCTAACATGATGATAATGATGTTTTTTGTTTACAAGCAGATATCCTGTTCTTTCTTTTGAAGTTTAGTATGTTCAGATATCCATATAACAAATATATATGCTTCAATACCTAAACAAGGACATAGTAGTACTGTATACTTAAAGTATGATGTAAAGTTCACTTAAAGAAAACCCTTTAAGTATACATGCAATACTTAGTAGTTTACTGACACTACTTCAAAGTATACTAAAAAAAGTATGTAATCAGTATACCTGTAAGTTCACTTTTAGTATAGTTGCAGTACAAGTTACACATTTTGATGTAAACTAGTTTTGTACTACTGTTATGCTTAAAGTGTACTTAAAATTATATTTTATATACTGGAAAGTGTGACAACTTAGTCCCACAGAGTATTAAAATAGTACACTTATGAGTATGCTACTAGTACACTAATATTTGCATACTTACTAAATAAAGTATACTTAAAAATATACTTGAACTTAAGCATACTTAATAAAATAAACTTGTAGTATACTATTTTTGGTATGGTTTGAAATTCAATGAACTGATGAAGTAATTATTAAAGTCAGTGTTAAAGTTCAAACATACAGCAATATATTTCTGCACTGTTCTGTCACTTTATCTGTTAATTCAATTCAGTATTACACAGAATATTAATTTTTGCAGTGCATATAATTATTTTGAATATACTAATATTCAGACAAGGGATCAAAATGAAAAATGGGTTTGGAATAACATTTCAGCACTGCAGACTGTAAAATATAATTACTGGCTACAGTTTCTGACACTCAATTTCCTAATCCGTGCTTGAATTCACTGTGCAAATGAGAAACAATGCCTTCAGAGTTAGTGCTGAATCAGGCTTTTTGAGGAAAATAGCCACAATAAACATGTCAGTGTTAGGATAATTCATAAAGCTCTTCGCCATCATCATCCCCCCCACACACGCAAATGCACTCACGCTAATTTGCCATAAGTCTATTTAGTATGCCTATTATATCAGCTTTATGGGTGCGTGTGTGTGCATGTTTTAAGTGATAAGTTGAACATGTCATTCTGTGTTTTTCTATTTCAATTGATTATTTTGAGGGGGGAAAAAGCTCAGATATATCCTATAAAATTAATTGAATATGAAATGGTCTTCTCTATCAGTTGAATGGATCATTACCCTGAAACCACTCTGAGCGGATAAATCTGTGGCTATTACTTTCAACACGACTGGATGCCAGCCAAGTTTAAATCATCAAATGAACCAGAATTACAATTGGAGCAAATACACTCATGAAGAAATTTTAAGAACTTCATGAATAGTAGACAATACACTTCAAAAGTATAAAAAAAATCACCTATAATACCGTAACCCATTATTTTCACCAACAGATTCTTGTTTGACATTCGTCATTGGTACCTGTAATAAAATAAATGAACTTGTCACCATGGTGACAATCAGTCACTAGTGATAAAAGTGTAACAAAAGAAAGGTGATGGCAGCCATTCAAAGGAGAATCCAATTAAAAAGAGTTCAGGAACAGAGAGCTCAGACCCCTCATAAGAATCTTTTAGAAAGCTGCTCAGCAGATGTCAGGAGGTTATTACACCTCTACATTACCACTCTGCTCTCATTAATATTATAGATATGCATTGCATACATAACAGGGTACATTTTCTTAAAGTGACCCCAAGTGATTGGTCCCCTTGAAAAAAAAAAAGGTTTGACCCCGACTCACTATGCATTATAGCAGATTGAAAGATGTGCTAGAAATCATCTTAAGTATATATTAGAATTGTCAAATGACACCAAACTTTCAGCACACAATGCTATTTTAAAAAAAGAATCCATTATTTTGATAATATAACAATAACTATAACAATAAGAGTGTGGTGTACTATAAAAACTGCTAATAAAATCATAATGCATGGTGCTGCAAAGTAATCTTGTGTATATGTATAATTCATAATTATATATGAATGAAAATATTAATTAAATTAATAAATAAAAAATACAAAGAAAAAAGTTAATAATTTATCTATTAAATAGGATATTATTTATAGGATATAAATAGGATCATTTAAATACGGAGAGGCAAATTCTATAAAAGTATTTTCCGTAATGATAAAAGTAGGCATTATGTTCATAATTTAAATTAAAATGTCCTGTTGAGACCTCAGACGAGTGCTACTACACCTGTGAAACACTTGATGGCACACAAGAGAGTGCTTGCTGGAAATGTGGAACAGGAAGCTTCCAATCTAACACTTCATCAGTATTGGCACCTCAAACACAAGCATAAACAAACACACACACACACACACACACATGGATGGCTGCAATTGTGACCTGATCCTGGCAGTTTTGACTGTCAGCTTGGCTTGAGTTTTAAAGGAAGTGGCACTGCAGTAAGTACAGACATGAGTGGCAAAGACCCTCAGGCCAAGCTAGTCTAGAGGGATGAATTCAGAAAGAGAGAGAAAAAAAGAGAGAGAGAGCGCTTTCTCTCTATACTTATGTTTCATCTGTCCTTCATATTACTGTATATACCTATAAAAGTCATGATTTGACTCAGTTGCCGTTTGGGGCAAAGACATTTATAAACGTTGCAAAGATTTCGATTTCACATAAATGTTGCTGTTTTTTTCCCCCGTTTATCCTGGATTTCCACAATGCATATTAACGGGTTAGTTCACCCCCGTTACTCACCCTTAATGTCGTCCCAAACCCGTAAGACCTTCGTTCATCTTCTAAACACAAATTAAGATATTTTTGATGATATCAGAGAGCCATCTGACCCTCCATAGACAGCAACACAACTAAAATGATCCCAGATTCAGAAAAGTAAATATCGGTAAAACAAGGATGTAACATCAGTGGCTCAACTAATGTGTTTGTGAAGAATAGGAGAATACAATCATTCTTCTCGTCTTCTCTTAGTTACGTCTTCTGCCATTTTAGGGTATTACAACACACATGCACACTCCCCTGGGCTATAACAACTGCAGATTTACTGTTTTTCCCTGGATGTAAACAATGCTGATTATTTCAAATACGTTAAAGCGTGCGTATATGTTGTGATACTCCAGAAAATGGCAGAAGATGTGACTTGGTGGAGAAGAATGATTGAGTAAATTATGTTTTTTTTCTTCTTTGTGCAAAAATAGCATTCTCATAGCATCACAAAACTGATGTTGAGCCACTGATGTCACATCCTGTTTTACTTTTCTGGATCTGGTATAATTTCAGTTGCATAAAAAAAACAACAACCCATAAATGTTATCTGTGTTCCGAAGATGAATGAAGGTCTTGCGGGTTTAGAACGACATGAGAGTGAGTGACAGATTTTTCATTTTGAGGTGAACTAACCCTTTAAGCAGTTTTAAGCACACTGTTGCTGCACACCACAGGGGTAGGTGCACCGGTTTCCAATTGATGATCGATAGCTTAAAGGATACAGACAGTCTGCCTGAAAATTAACAGCTCTGGGGGCTCGTCCGGGATATGGACACAGGACCTCGCACAAATTGGGGCCCTGTGCTGCCAATAAGCTAGGTGCCTTTGAGTTTAGAGATCAATAGAGTTCTTCGACAAAACACGTGTAAAATAAAAGTCTCAACTTTTTCTTTTTTCAATCAAAACAGCAGAACGGGAACTCTTTATGGAAACTGTATGTATGCATGTAAGTGTTAAAGGGTAGAGAGACTTTTGTGAGTGGGTTAATTGAAAGAAAAAGGGTACAGTCAGAGGTTAGAGAGATAGCAGTGACCTCGAGCTCATGATAAGCACAGCTTCATTAAGATAAGACCCAGCACCCTGCCTCTGATCAGGGCCTATGACTCCAGTGATAACCAGCGTCTTTCTGTCTCCCTCTATCTGTCTGCAGATGAGAAAAGAGCCTGAACAAAACTCTTTAAAACTAAATGTAAGCTCCCCAAGAGCTTGTAATCTCCAGATGACATGAAATAAAGTTTTATTATTTTTTTTAAGTTATATTTGACCTTCAAAACATGCCTTTGCAATAGCAAAGGCCTTGCAAGAGATACATACTTATTTAGTGTTAAAATAAACATACTAAATAAACATGCACAATTAATCTAAGGTTAACAAAATCCATTTACATATGTCTCATCATATGAATTGTGACCCTGGAGCATAAAACCGTCTTAAGCGGCACAGATATATTTGTAGCAATGGACAAAAATACGTAATTTTGGTCAAAATAATAGATTTTTCTTTTTTGCCAAAAAATATTTAGTATATTAAGTAAAGATCATGTTTCATGAAGATATGTAAATGTTTGTAAAAGATTGTAAATGTTATACTCTAAATATCTAAAAACCAAATTTTTTTTATTAGTAACTGGACAACTTTAAAGACAATTTTCTCAATATTTTGATATTTTTTTCACCCTCAGATGCCAGATTTTCAAATAGCTGTATCTCAGCCAAATATATCATATCATAACAAACCATACATCAATGGAAAGCTTATTTATTCAGCTTTTAGATAACATTCAGCTTTAAACTCACAAATAAATCATTTATAATAATAATAATAATTATTATTTTTTTATAATTAGTTTTCCACAATGCATATTAAAGGGTTAGTTCACCCCCATTACTCACTCATTACTTGTCGTTCCAAAAAATTGACATGAAATATTACTTTAAAAACAATTATATACAAGGTAGTAGACGGTACCATCTTCAAAAAAAGCTACAATATATTATGGTAGCTTTATATACACTGAATGCTTTTGACTGTTTATGTGAATCCAATTGTCTTTCTTTTTTAAACCAAGAGTAATTTTCTCCACCTCTTCCAAGAGTGAAAATCCTTCCTTTTTTTCTGTTATGGTATGTAAATAAGGTCATGTTTAATTAGACACGTTCATTTTCAATGATGCTCTGCACTTCAGAGCGAAGAAGAAGCTTCCAGAAAGGGTCACGGAGAGCAGGAAACAATGCGGATATGAAAGAAGGGGTTTATTAAGGAAGCGGTAGGCAAGCAGTGATTTAAGAAGATCAGAGAGAGGCCTTGGATGTGTGTGAAATTTGCTCGACACGCTGAAATGACTTGTTCATTTTTAGTGTGCTGGCAGATGTCTCAGCCTGTGCTGTGTGTGTGTGTGAGGGCAGATTTGACATCAGCGAGTAAGGGTGTTACAGCTAATTTCGGCCACTCCCGTGGAAAGTACTCATCACCAACAGAGACATGGCAAAACCGCATTCTCCATGGATAGCGCTGTCAAGCTTTAAACAAACACACACATACATAAACACAAACGTACGTACACACAGGCAGCAACAAAGCCTTTTAACTTGCACACGATGAAATATTAAATGACATACCGTTTTAATGTTATACCAGCCGCAGTGGAAAGCATAAATCTTGTGTTTTTTCTAAAGGCTATGTTCAGAACAGAATGCAGAGCACAATGAATACCGGTTAGTGAAACGGTACACTTATTTTTCAATCTTGCGCATTATGTAAACTATAAATTTAAAAATGATACATTTCGGTCACATTATCTATGAAAAAAAAAAAAAAAAATCAAGACTCATTTAAATAATTCTAAAAGCTTGTTGCAGTGGCATTTCTAAGATACTAATTGAAGAAATTAAGAGGAAAAAGTTGTGACTATGAGATATAAAGCAGCAAATGTGAGATATTATGTGTCAAATAAAGTTTATGAAATAAACCAACACAGTCTCACGATTTGTTTGTATGTATTTTACAAGTTGGCTAATTTGTATGAATTCGTACGACCTAACTTGATTTTGTATGGTTTGTCTAAACCCCAGTGACAGGTATAGATTTAGGGGCGGGGCTAGGTGTAGGTCATTCATAAAAATTCATACAACTTGTCGTAAAAAAACGTACGATTTAGCAAAAATCACATGAATTTCAAGCTGGTTAAATGCTAACAATTATGAGAAATAACATCACAGCTACAAGAAGTTAAGCTGCGATAGTGAGAAACTCATTGATGGTTCGAAGATATAAAGTGTCATTCTGAGATCAATTTTAAAATAAGATATACTTTGAAATATTCATTTGAAATTATGAGAAACAGTCACAACAAGTATGAAAAAAGTATTCATTTTATGACATGCAGATTGAAACACCTATTACATGAAATAAATGCATAACTGTAATAAAGCTGCAAATCTGAGGTATAAAGTAGCAATTACAAGAAATACATTTGCAGTTACAAGATATGAACTCTCATTTTAATATAAAAATGAAAATATAAAATAGTCACACTGTAAGATATCAAGTTGCAATTATAAGAAATAAAGACATACATTATATAAAAAAATAAGCAATTTTAAGATACACAGTTGAGTATTATGAGATAAAACACCAATTTTAAAAAATTGTCACAATTATAAGAAATAAATCGTAAGCTCAGGACAGTGGTGTTAAGAGGTAAATTTTCATTTTTGGGTGAACTATCCTTGTATAAGAAATACATTAATAATTGCAAAATTAACTCATTGGGAGATACGGTTTAAAATAAGATATTAAATGCAGAACAATTTATTATTATTATATACAATGATTTGACTCGGAGGCAAAAACGTGCTTCTGTAAATAATGAGTCATGAAGGAAGTATGGAATAATAGTGTGCTATTCTGAGCACAGCCCTAGTGCATTTTCATATTCATCAGATCTTTCCATGTTCTCTCACAGGCTGTCTCTATGTAGATTAGTATCTCTCTACTGGAGGTAAAATTGAGCTCGGAGTTGGTCAGATCTGTCCACACCTGATAACAGACAGGATGTGCAGACAATCCCACCACAAATGACTACGATAAAACTCTTATCCTGCCTTGAAACTCAGCATATCTATCTGATTTCTTTTAGACGGCCCAAAAACACTTGCATGCTCTACTAAACGTTTCCATATAGTCCAGGACTGCAGGCTAGTTTAGTAAATGATGGACAGAATGCGCTGCAAACGAGATAGTGTGCTCCTTTTTTTCTATTTTAAAAGAACACAAGATGCCAAAGCATCTATTTCCAGCAAATACTGTTGCCCTGCTAAGATGGTAGAATTCTTATGAAGTGTATTACGCTGAATTAATGATGCATACATAAATATTTTGATGTTAAAGAAATACAACTAAAGACAGCAAATACGTGTCGTGCAAGCAGACATCTTGTTCAGAGTGGCCTTAATCAAAAATCTTTATAATTTGGAAGAACAAAGGTTCTTCTTGTGGGAAGAAAGGAGCCTTCATGCACGTAATGCAACTAAAATGAGCTTCTTATTTCAAATGTGCTTCTTTTGCCCAAAGAGAAAAAGTCACTCTGATCACAATCACTTTGGTTCATCAGCGTTATCAGCGGTGAAAATGAAATGCAAGAATACCTTCCACCCTGTCACTATTGAGCAGAGCTGTTGCATTGTGTGACTCACAAAGCATGCAGCGTGGAAAGCATCCTTTCAGGGTCTAAAGAAAATAAATCTTGTTGAAAGCTCTACGAGGAAAAGCATTAACATACTGCATGCATGCAGAGAGGACCTCTTTTTGTCATGCACATTTGGCAAAGGTATTTTGAAGAATGTTCATGCTGCTGTTTTCCCATACACTACCATTTAAAACTTTAGAGGTTTTTTTTTTTTTAAATAAGAATTGAATACAAGTATATGGTGCAAGAATTGGACAAATTGGATAAAAGATATTAATTGGATAAAAGATATTTGAAAAGACAATAAAACCTGGCCTGCTTGGCCCTGGGAAG
>JAUMHP010000059.1:11757248-11775788 GCA_032361065.1 Enteromius trimaculatus
AATCAGGGCTCCCAATTGAATGACCCCAGTCTGTCGTCACGACATAACGTCATAGTGACTGACAGACAAGGGAACAAAAGATACGCTTTACACATACTTAAGGTTTGTCAAAATAGTTTATCCTATCCTATCATGTTAAATAAGCATGATGATTCGGAATCAAACTAATTTAAAGCTTAAAAAGATGACAGCTTAACAGGCCCCATTTACACCAGTTTGTTTTCATTTTAAAACAGCATTTTTGAATGAAAACTATCCCAGTTTCTCCAGCATTTTCGAAACAATCTCTGTTTAAACTACACAACCTGAAACGCATGTCACGTGACCATTCACGCAGGTACAATCACAGATATGCATAGGTAGATTCCCTATTATTTGGATGGCGGTTATGTCTGTGTTCTTGAAGCAGTCAACCATTTACCTATAGATCAACGACAACAACATAAGTTACTGCAAAGAGTGCTTTTGTGGCCCTGGCTTAACTTCTGGTAGACATCTCAGTAAAATCAATGACAACAGCTAACAAGCAAAATATGTTTGCTGCGTAAATCGGACAAATGTATAAACATTTTTAGTTCACTCTCTGCCAGCAGGAGTTGCAAGAGAAATGGAGGCTTCCCCGTAACGGCTGTAGACAAAGCAGCTCTGAGCTTACAAACGCTGCCTTACAAGCAGGATGAAATCTAAAGACAGTCTTCCTTCAGAAATGCAGTGATATAAAAACACCCACGCCTCGGTTTGATTTTTAAACGTGCATTACGTCCTCATGTTTATTCAACAAAGCCTTTTGGAAAATGGGTTAGTTTTGATATCATGGCAGGTCGCCACAAATAATAATTGTATGGGTAAAACATCCCACAGCACAAAAACCTGACTCCAACTTCATTACTCATCATTAGCTACAGGTATGTATGTAGCTGGTGGCACTAATCAGATGGATAAACAAACACAGACCAGAAGTTAACTTCGGAAGTTAACCATCTATACATATCTATGGGTACAACAATTAGAATGATGTTATTGTTTACACGGTCGTCAAGGATGCGTGGGAAGCTTCAAAATGAAAATGCACTACTGTAAACGGGCCATCATCAGGGCCGGATTAACATGGCCAGGGGCCCCTAGGCTACAGGTTGCTGTAGGCCTCCCTGCGGTCATATTTTCGGTCACACATTGTATATGCCTATATCATTCGCCTCTGTTAATATCGTTGTCTGACGTTTATATGCTGAAGGTGGATTTGCCTCACCCAATCAGAGTCTGGTAATTTAAACGTTTATTTTAATCCAATGGATATTAAGTTTTTTCTTTCTTTTGACCAATTGGGGGCCCCCTGGGAGGCGGGGGCCCCTAGGCTGAAGCCATATAAAGCCTGTGCATTGATCCGGCCGTTGCCATCATAATACCAAGGTAATTTCAACTTTATGTTTTACAACTGCGACCTTATTTCTTGACAATTATGATTGACCAACTGATGTCACATTTTAACAATGTCCTTACTAACTTTCTGGGTCTTTAACGTGGAAGTTGCAGTCGGCGCCAATAGCCTTGTGGGTAGAGTGCTGACATAAAGTGCTGTTGCACTTGGGCGTCTGCTGTCCAAATCCTGACTCAAGGACCTTTCCCGATTCCCCACCCAACCACCAAACCTATTGTAATAAAGGCTACAAAATGGCAAAAATAACAAAACTGCTCTCTACAGAGGGCCAGAAAGCTCTTAGATTTAATCAAAAATAGGTTCATTTGTGTTCCAAATATGAACAAAGGTCTTATGGGCTTGGGACGACATGGAGGTGAGTAGTTAATGACTGAATTTTCATTTTTAGATGAACTTTTCCCTTTTCCCTTCCCTAACAATTTTGCAAAGGATTTCTCAGATCATTAAAAAAAACAAACTTATATAATATTAAGTAGCGTACCTGTTTTAAAAATTTACAATAATAAGAAATATTTCTTGAGCACCAAATCAGCATATTAGAATGATTTCTGAAGAATTGTGTACTGTTTTAAATTCAACATTTCATTACATTTTAATATACAGCATATTTGTAGTGCCATTTTTAAAATTGCAATATTTTACCATTTTGAATGTAGTTAATATCACGCAATTACACTGTGTTTCATAACCTTCCTTTATTCCATGTGATTGTAATTCTTATTTTAACCTTAATCTAATAATAAATGTTTGAATAATGAAAGATCTCTCTATTTATAATCTAAAAATGATTTAAAAGTTAAGTAATACTAAATACAATGACATCACAGGCCTACTGTGTGTGCCTACTGAAATGAAAGACAAACGTAAATGTTCCTCTGACCTCAGCGGGCCGTGAAGCTTGACTAAGCAAACCGGGTGACAACCCAGAAAATGAAATCAAACAGTCTGTTTGGACAGAACATGGATCAGGACTTCATTATCCCAATGGCTGAACCAAATCTCACAAGACATGCACAATAAAAACACAGAAAACCAGAGCCACGGCGTCTCGACTAGTGTGTGTGTGTGGCTTTGTATGAGAAATGAGTGTGTATGAAAGCCAGAGAGAGAGGATAGACGAGTATTTTCATCTCCACACAACTAAAAATGTTTGCTCAGCTGTTTAATGCATTACGGTTCTTGGCTCTGATTAAAATTAGATTATTCAAGCCCTAATTCTATGCATACACCAACTAAAAGCCATTCAATTACGTGATAGTACAACATTGTTATGCTCTGCAGGGTGCCGTTCACATCTGCTCGCTGGTGTTATTACAGCAGTCATTGGAAAATTCATTGCGAATTGACTGAAGAAACTTAAATGATCCTTTATTGTTAGGGTCTCCGTTTATATAATCTAATTTCTCTCCATTTTCTACAATAGAAGCCCTCCTGAGGTGTGCAACTTAATACTGGGTGCGATATCCCAGTTCTTGGATTAAGGGACCAAAGCACACCACAATGATTGAGCATGCTAGACAAAGTGTATCAACTGAAACTGGAAATAAATGACAGATACATGACAATTAAACCAAATCCATCTTGCATGGCATAATGGGTTTTTACCTTTACCCCATAAATAATGTAATATAATACTGACTGATGCAACTGACTCTTTTTAGGGAATCAAAGGCATAGAAAAAAATGTCTCTTATGAGCTGGGTAAAATGTTCGCTGTATAATTTAGAGCAAGAGCTGAGAGTGAATTTAATTGCGATCGAGGTAAGCAAAATACAAGAGGCAATAAAAATTGCATCATATACTAAACTTAAGAGTTAAGTTCATTTGTGAACTAATTTGGTAAAACTGAAGCGATTATATGCAAATGAAGACTCATTAGATGACATTGTATAATAAAACGAACTCTTTAGAAAGACGGTGAAACATCAGAAAGCACTATGTTCTTGGAAAACATTCCACCCACAGGCAACAACAAAGACAGTCACGAAAATACAAGATGCAAAAAGTGCCCTAGATCACAGGGTGCATTAATAGCAGCTGTTGAAACACAAATATGAAACACAACAGCAGAACTTAAAGCTCTTATAGAGCAACAACCACATGTGTGATAAGCACCATCCCCTGGGATCTTACAGAAGCAGCTGCTTTACAGATACAATACAACATTAATATTCATATGCAGACACAGAAACACTTCAGAAGTGAAAGCATTCAAAATAAGGATTCATTTAAGCCTAATTGTGCCAAAAATACCATGAAGCTAGGTCAGAGCTGTGTGACAATACAAATAAATAAATAAATAAATAAGAAGTGACCTCAGATGAAGGAAGCTGTATTGTTTTCTTTTTTGGGGGGTAAATTATGTAAATTGTTACTTTCTCACAAATATTCTATAGCAGTTCTTCTTTAGCAGATGCTGATTAATGTAATCAAAAATAAATTGTTCTTTCTTCAGAGTACAATTTCTCAGAGCAAACCAAACAATAACAACGGACAAATTAGCCTTGAAATCCTTATGAAGGAGATTTAGACGTTTAATATAAATTCCTGGGACACTGATTAAACACTGTATTTATAATAATGTCATGGACAGAATCTAATTTTCAGTGGAGAATCTACAAGAGACCTAATCTGAAAGCATTGTATCTGTTGACAAAACTAGCTCTCTAAACGTTCCCTGTTTCCCACTGGAGATAAAATATCTAATGAAGCCTCTAGAGAGCTTGACCAACAGAAGAGATATTAATGGAACAAAATACGCGATGACAACTAAGACACAGTGCACTTTTCTAGTGTTTGGGGTTTGTGTGTGTGTGTGTGTGTGTGCGTGTGTTTTTACATGGAACAATATCGCCACCTACTGGGAAAATTAATGCACCCTCAAACCTAGTGATTCTCACAGCATTTCTGCTTTTAAAAAGACTAAATAAATGTTATTTTATAAAATATTACATTTAAAATTGAGGTTAACCATTTCATATTAAAAATAATTATAATCTCAAATGTAATGCACAAAAACTAATGGAAACATCTAACATTGAATTTCTTTCAACAACGGGGACTGGAAAGGGTCTCAACAAAGTGCTGAATTTAAGTATTTAAACGAATAAATTATTATTAATATATTAAAATAATCCTTACTAAATACATTTGTCTAAAATAAAATGCTAAAAGCCCCCCTATTAACGTCATTATTATTAGTAGTTTTTATTGATTAAAATACATTTAATTTAATCATTAATAAATTCATTTAATAAGAATATCAACACTTGCACTTTCAGGGGTTCAAAAATGTTAAAAGTGTGCGTTTAGTACATAGGTTCAGTACGTTAAGTATAGGTCCTGTATTTTGAAGATTGGTAAAAGTTTCAACAGGAAGTCGCTTATCCAAAGTGTTTGAACTGTTTCGTGCCCTTTATTTGCAGGAAAAAATAGATTATTGACAGGCTTTCTGAATGGATCTGCCCTGTACCGAGTGGGTTCAGCATGTCGAGCAGAAATGGAAAGAACTGAAAACTGAAGGAACTGAGCGCTTCTGCCTTCTGACAGATACAGATGCTATATTCAACTACGGGCTGTCATTAATATGGTCAGCGCGGAGCGGTTTAAGATATGTTAGATAAAGATATTAATACCAAACTATATGTATGACGTTATTGCTGCGCTGTACTTTAGTTGTTCAATTAGAGTGCCGATAAAAATATTAAACATTAGCTATAATAATAATAATAAATTCTACTGACCTTTATGTCACTTGTCCATATTTCAGTCCAGAAGATCTCAACACTTTTTCCAGAATCTCTGAGAAGTACTCTGTGAAAAAGTCTCCCGAGAGGGTATCTGAATTTAGACAGCAGGGTAACCTCAGCTTCAAAGTCAAGGATTATACAACTGCAGCACTGTATTACTCGAAGGTAAGAGAAAACACGATCTAAACACCTGCTTCGTGCTAGTAGTGCTTAAGAAAAGGTAATGTGTTTATAAAGTTGAACTTTTGTTCGTCTTTTTTGGCGTGGGTTAACTTTTCCCGTATTGCTGCTTAACGTGCATAAACCACATTCATTTGCACAAATCTTTCCACCTTGTTGCACTGTTGTAATTAAACACTTGAGTCTGGGCGGGGTTATGAAGCTGCAGGCCCGAAGCCCATTTATTTATTTATTTTGAACTTTATTGAACATAAGTTAATATTTACAGCCATACATGGCCTGGTACAAAATGTATAATCCCTTGACCAGACAACAGACAAGTGTAACATACAAAAAGAATGAAAGAAGAACAGGAGAGGAGAAGAGGGGTTTTCAGCAAGTTCAAGATGTTCTATTAATTTACTGAGATTTAAGGCATTCTTTTTTTCTCCATTCGTTTAACTGCACTTTCAGACCTGCACTTTCTGGACCTGTCGCTTTTTCAGACAGTGCCACCTGCTGTTTGGATGAACATTTGTTTACCGTATTTGTGTACCGTAGTAATGTTGTAATAATTTCCAACATTATTAAATGTTGGCATGTAGCAACATCGGACGTGTGAGTAAGGTTATTCACTTTATTAAAGCAATTCCAGATAATTTACCATCTAATGCCACCAAACAAACGAATATCCAATGTTAGTATTTAATTTATAGTTTAGATTTTATGTGATTTAATAAGTAATATACTAACCCAGTTTTTTTTTTTTTTTTTTTACCATTTTTTCTGCATTGTTTACAGCTCGATGACTTGTAGGACCTCAAGAAAAGGAATACAAAAATAAAGTTTGGTGTGAGAAAATGACTCAAAGCACTATCATTTTGTATGTAATATAGGTGATGGGGGATGTTCATCCCCTAACTCAATACTAAAGAATGTGCTAAATCCTTAATAATTAGGAAAACTATAAATGACTATGAAAATATATTGAACAATTTCTATTTTCAAATACAATTTATAAAAAAAATATACAAGACTTAATGCATTAAATCATAAACTATGAGTAATGTTTTATATTGTTGTTGGGGAAATTGTTGTTATTGTGTTGCACCAGAAAAAATAGAGTTAATGCGGGGGAGTTAACAGTTTAGACAGTTTAGTTCATTTGCTCTTTGTTCTAATTAAAACTGAGGATACACAAACCATAAACAGTGGTACTGTCTGAAAAGTGACAGGTCTGGAAGTGCAGGTCTGAGAGTGCAGCTTCATAATGTTGGAGAATGTTGTGGGGGGTTATATGCTTGTCTGACCAATGACGGATAGAGGGAGCAGTGAGAATTTAGGAAACCTGTTTGATAAAAGTCTGTTTTGCTATTCACTTGGAAGCGGCTCAGTAATCTTTTAGTTTTCAAGTACTATCAATTTCAGTGTTAGGTTTCTCGCAAAAAATGTATATATCGACTTATCGCACAATATATGTACATGGCCTCAAACATTTTTTGGTGATGCAGTATATTGGTCATTATATTTACATAAAAAAACCAGCAGCTTTTGCAGCTTCTCGTAGCTTCTCGTACATGGGGAAGTCATGAGGTCAGTATTAATGTCAATATTAATGTTTTTTTTTATTTGAATATTTTATTTGCATCCGGAAATTATAGCTATTATTTAATATTTAGTTATTATTATGATAAAATTGGCATTTTGAAGTCAAAATCTGCCTGTTTATTCTTATATATATAAAATAATACAAATTATAAATATTGATCATTTTAACCCCGAGCTCATCAAAAGTGTGAGTGATTTACATTGATTTTCATTGCTTTTGCAAACAAATCAGCATATGGATCTGAAAATATGTACGCCGCCTTTTATAAATGTCAAAGTAATTATTCTGAAATCTAAATGCAATGCAATCCATTTTTTGAGATGAGGCACAGTGACATTGTGAATAAAGTTAATCACTGTGGTTTAACTTATGTTGGTTTGAGCATTCGTGTAACACTGACAGTGGTTTGGATTTCAAATGGCAGGTGGTTCTGTGAGCATAATATATTCCCACTCTCTCTGTCTGTTGTTTCAGGGTGTTTGCCATGCTGACAAGAATACAGAAGAGCTATCATTGTGCTATGCTAACCGTTCTGCTGCCCTCTTTTACAAAGAACTCTATACAGTAAGCACAAAATACTATTTTAATTTTTTTTTCACATTCAAATAAGAACATTCCACCTTGTATAATGCATACCCGAACTCCTCTATATAAGTTTAAGTGATTTTTTTTTCCTTTTTTTCAGGAATGTCTTGAGGATATCCGGCGCTCTCTGGAGGCCGGATACCCAAGCCACCTGCAGGACAAACTGAGAGCTAGACAGACCGCATGCCTGATCCAGCTTAAAAAACCTGAAAACTCCAACCAGCCAACCACAAACCATCCAACACCACCATGCCAGAAAAGCAGCAACACTAAGACATGTATTTCACCTGATGTGTCCGTTTACTTCAGCCCAGAGAAAGGTCGCCACATATTAACTAAAGAAAATAAGCCAGCCGGTGAGGTCGTTCTGGAGGATGAGGCTTTCGGCTGTGTACTTATACCTGGAAACAAACATAATACAATGACCAAAAAGGCAGGAAAGATGTTTGATACTGAAGACCGACACTGTCACCACTGCCTGAGCCAATCACTCAGCTTTGTGCCCTGTCCAAGTTGCAGTTACGTTCGATATTGTGGAGAGAGTTGTCAAAAAGATGCTTGGGAGAGCTGGCACCAATGGGAGTGCCCAATTGGAGAAGATCTGCTGGCCATTGGGGTTTTAGGTCATCTTGCACTAAGAGTAGCCCTGAAAGCCGGACAAAACAAGATTAAAAGGGTGAAAAAAAGCACTTCACAAGAAGACCGTGTGACATGTAGCTCTTATAAAAGTGATATGCCAGTCAAATTAAGTCTTGGAGATCCCTGTAGAGAATGTTCAGACCACACAGACTGCTATCACGGCAACTCGTACATGGGCATCTACAGCCTTTTACCACATGTGGCACAACACTCACCCAGCTCACGCTTTTTACTGGCAGTCTCCATGGCGTTGCTTTATAAGAGACTCCAAGGTGGAAACCCACCAGACATGTGGGCACCTTGCAAGGACGAAGGAGAAAGTGGACCATGGCAGCCTGAGATGCTGGGAGCCACGGCTCTGAGACACATGATGCAGCTCAGATGTAATGCTCAAGCAATCACTGTTATATTCAAAGGTTTGACAGAACACAAACTGCAATTTAATACCTTTAACAGTTACATTTTAAAGATTGTTGATCACTTTTTCCCTCAATTCCTACAGAAGAAAGTGCCATGGCTGTTCATTCCAGTAGTGAAATCCGCATTGCAACAGCCATTTTTCCTGTTCTGAGCCTGCTTAACCACTCTTGCAGTCCAAACACAAGCATCTCCTTCACCACAGGATGTCGAACTGATGCACTCAATCATTTCGGTTGTTCTGAAGGTGACGTTGGCCCTCTCGAGACCTCTCGAAGTGGTGTGACAGTCACTGTACGTGCTTCAAAAGATCTTACACCAGGACAGGAGATTCTGCACTGTTATGGTATTATGTGATCTTGGGAATTCAGATTTATTTGGTTAGGGGGCTCGTCCGGGATTATTATTTGTTTTTGTTTTTTTTTAAGTAAATGTTATTCCACACAGGTCCTCACTGTAGCAGAATGGAGGTGAAGGAGCGTCAGCGCCTCCTGCTGGATCAGTACTATTTTCACTGTAACTGTCAAGCCTGTCAGAGAGACCTAACAGAAGGAAGCCAGAATGCAACAGAATATGCAGCACCAGGGCTGAAGTGTGCGACATGTGGAAAGCCTCTACTGGTAAACATTTACAGAAAAGCTCAACTGATCATTTAGGTGGTTCACTGTGTGTATCTTGATTTACGCCGTACATTTCAGTCCCATATGGATAGGTACATGTGCTCTTTGCCGTCCTGTGGTCGTCAGATCACCACTGCTGATGTGCAAAACAAACTAAAGGGTATACAGTGTCTCTTGGATGAAGCCTTTCATCTCATTGAGCGTGACAGATTTGGTAATGCCACAATATTAATCACAATCTGTTTCGTGTATGTGCTTAATATTCCTAAATATGCAAAAAGTTTTCATGTTTTGCAGAGGCGGCCCTAAAAATCCTAAAATCAGCTACTTCTCAGGCAAATAGCATCCTAACAGAGACCCACCCTCTCCAAGGAGGGCTAGCAGATGCAACAGCTCGTGTGTACGCTACCACAGGTCAGAATAAAAGCTTGATATTTCACACAATTAGAAAAAAATGTGCAAAAATGTACATTTATGACAATGTAAAATATGTATAGCTGTGCTACATTGCCTTATGAATAATGTGATTAGTAACATCTAAATTCCTACAAGGAAAAGGTATAGTATGATTATGTTTTTTCTTACAGGTGAATGGATTCTGGCTGCGTCCCATCTAAAGCGTAGCATTGTTGCCATTCAGGCCCAATTTGGAGAGGACAGTATTGAGCTGGGACAACAGCTTTTTAAACTAGCCCAGCTGCACTTTAATGGGTAAGAGCTCAATCTGATGAGACTTGTAATACACTTTTATGGTCAAAAAACTCACCTCAGCATCACTTTTTTCCTTTGACAGCGGAGACTGTGGGGCGACTCTCTCTGTGATTCCCAGGGCCCATAAGCTCCTCTCTCTCCACTGTGGTCCTCAATCTGAAGAACTGCAGGAACTGCAGGAAATGGAGCGCTGTCTACAAGGACTGCTGTGAAATGGCTGATAAAATTGAACTGTAGTTTCATCAAACATGCAGTAAATCCAAAGCCTGTTTTTCAGATGTATTAAAGGTCACGAATTAACAAAGTGATGTTGTGGGCTCAGATATTACTGGTGGCTTATTTGTGATAAATGTGATATTTAATGAGAAAATAGAAATTAATTTCTAAATGTGAAAGTGTATAATGGTACATATTATTGATATTTTATATAATAATAAATTCTGCAATATTTTTTATATGTATTTGAAATGATCTAAAAATAAAATATATGCATATAAAAACAGAAAAATACAACTATAAATTAAATTATTATAAATTCAATGTACTAAAAATGGTGTTGAGCCTAGTGTTGACAAAGCAAGTAAAAATAATCGATTAATTTGCCATTATTACCTGTAGCACAAATGATTTTGGATTTGCTTGCAAACACCTTAATTTAAGCCTGATTTTAGTAGCTTTTATACCTCTAGATGGCAGACTTGAACAATGAGGGAATACAATCATAGTGCATTACAGAAAATGATGCATCCTTTTTAGACTATGATTGTACTCCATTTATCTGTTATTTGGCATTATTAAACGCTACTTGTAATTCATACTGTACCACTGCATCATTCTATCCTTCCAACCCCAATACTAAAATGAAAAAGCTGAATCTTGCGCTCCTGCATTTTTAATGTGCTTCAGTACATGAACAACATCAGGAGAACCTCTTAAAACATTTAGTTCAATATACTGTATAGCTGCCGGCCTATACAGTGGGTCTCCTTTAACTCAGATGTATTCCAAGAATATTTAACACCCATTTACACAACTAGAGTGTAGCCGATGAGACGATCTCTGTGCCTGCAAGAAATAAAACTGACTTGTCTGTACTTCTTCAAAAGAATGACAACTGGTAAAGGGAAATTCAAGCCAGTGGATTCAGCAGTTTCATCACTCTTGCAAATACTGGCCTTTGTGAGGTTTTTGGATATGCTGTTTATTCCAGTGTTTGGTTTGAGCCTCTGGTCAAGGTTCTTGTGTCGGTAAATCTGTTTAACAGTCAGGGGATAATGTGATTATATATCTCAGGGGAGCAGGCACTACGTGTGTGTGTGTGTGTGTGACCTCATGTTGACATTCAGGGCCATTCTGACTCACAACATGCAGATAATCAGCACGGCTGGATATGTGACCTCCATGTAAGATTTTACTTTTTATGCTTAAGGGCATGTTCATCATATTTTTATGGAATTAGATTAACATTTAATACTTAAGGATATTAATCATAAGCCGTAACGGCTTATCTAAAATGGCTCATCAAATACTGCTGTGATATGTGGAGTGCATACGTGTATATATATTTACACTGCTCAAAAAATAACGAGAACACTTAAACAAGACAATGTAACTTACAATCACACTTCTGTGAAATCCACTTATGAAGCAAAACTGATTGACAATCAATTTTACATGTTGTGCAAATGGAATAGACAACAGGTGGAAATTATAGGCAATTACCAAGACACCCCCAATAAAGGAGTTCTGCAGGTGGTAACACAGACCACTTCTCAGTTCCTATGCTTTCTGTCTCATGTTTTGGTCACTTTTGAATGCTGGCGGTGCTTTCACTCTAGTGTTAGCATGAGATGGAGTCTACAAACTACACAAGTGTCTCATGGAAAGTGCAGCTCATCCAGGACGGCACATCAATGCGAGCTGTGGCAAGAAGGTTTGCTGTGTCTGTCAGCCTAGTGTCCAGAGCATGGAGGAGCTAGGTCAGTACATCAGGGTACATGGAGGAGGCAACGACCCTGACATCAAGCAGGCCACAAATGTGCATGTGTCTGCTCAAACGTCAGAAACAGATTTCATGAAGATGGTATGAGGGCCCGACGTCCACAGGTGTGGGGGTTGTGCTTATAGCAAAACACTGTGCAAAATGTTTGGCGTTTGCCAGAGAACACCAAGATTGGCAAATTCGCCCCTGGTGCCCTGTGCTCTTCACAGATGAAAGCAGGTTCACACTGAGCACATGTGACAGACGTGAGATTCTGGAGACGCCGTGGAGAACACTCTGACCAGTTTGGCAATGGGTCAGCACAGCCCTCCATTTACTTCCCTGAGGTAGCCTGACTGCCATTAGGTACCGAGATGAGATCCTCAGATCCTTGTGAGACCATATGCTGGTGCGGTTGGCCTTGGGTTCCTCCTAATGCAAGAGAATGCTAGACCTCATGTGGCTGGAGTGTGTCAGCAGTTCCTGCAAGACAAAGGCATTGATGCTGTGGACTGGCCCACCAGTTCCTTAGACCTGAATCCAATTGAGCACATCTGGGACACCATCTCTCGCTCCATCTATCAAAACCACATTTCACCACAGACTGTCCAGGAGTTGGCGGATGCTTTAGTAAAGGTCTGGGAGGAGATCCCTCAGGAGACCATCCACCACCTCATTAGGAGCATGCCCAGGCATTGTAGGGAGGTCATAAAAGCACGTGGAGGTCACACTCACTACTGAGCCTCATTTTGACTCTGTGATGTCAAAGACCGGGGGTGAAGAAAACGCCTAATTAAAAGTGTCTTGAGAAAAAATAGTTTGGCATTATCTGTCATTATCATTACATAAAGACATTGTAGTTGTTTTTTATGCAAGTATACATAGTTAAGGTCATCTAATATTAAGTGTGACCTCAAGTTTAGGAAATGTCTCAAAATATCAAAACTAATTCTAAAAAAGATTAAAACTTACTTAGAAATAGAAATACTTAATAAGAAATACTTCTGACCGTGCAAAACGTTTAAAAAAAAGAAACAATTAAGATGATGACAATGTGGGAGTTTTTTGTTTGTTTTATTTTTATCATTCTGCATCATTAACTCCGGCGTTAGCTCAGCATTCTGGAAAGCTAATGCTTGTTGTGTTCCCATTCTGTGAAGTTGTCATGTGACATGTCTTGTCTAACTGTATACAGCATGTGGCATTATAGGGTACGTGTGGCTGACCTGAGCAGATTAACACGCGCATCTCCAACTCTTGACTGCATTCAGGGGCAGAAATGCCCATCTGACTTTATATCAGGTGGGTTTATCCGTCTCCTCAGGCATTTGTATTTATCCTGACACTGTCTACATGGATTAAAGCCCAACAGACCAGGGCACAGTGTGTCCCAGCATGCAAAGCTTACTATGCAAGTCCAAACGTAGATGAATTAAACAGTAAAAGAGCATCTACAGCAGCCCCAATTGCATCTGAACAGCTTAGCCACTCTTAAAAATGTATGAAATGTGACCCTGGACCACAAAACCAGTCTTAAGTTGCAGGGGTATATTTGTAGCAATAGCCAAAAATACTGTGTATGGGTCAAATTTATTGATTTTTCTTTTTTGCCAAAAATCCTTAGGATAGTAAGTAAAGTAAGGTTCTTAGTCAATTTCTTACCGAAAATATATTAAAACTTAATATTTGATTAGTAATATGCATTGATAAGATCTTCATTTGGACAACTTTAAAGGTGATTTTCTCAGCATTTAGATTTTTCTGTACCCTCAGATTCCAGATTTTCATATCATACATCAATGGGAAGCTTATTTATTCAGCTTTCAGATCATGTATACATCTTAATTTCGGAAAATTAACACTTACGACTGGTTTTGTTGTCCAGGGTCACAAATGTATTTCATTGCATTAGATGGCAAAACATAAAGCCAATGGAAATATGCAAGAACTTTTCTCACAACTAAAACTCAAGTTTTAAAACTTTTTTGCAATGATAAATGTAATATTTCAACCTTTATATATTTATTTTTTATTTATTTTATTATTTGTCCGTGTTGATTATTGGGGGGAAATTGCCCTATTTATTTTTTAAAAAGTACTTATATTATATATTATATTACATATATATTTCTTTATTTTATTTTGTTCCAGAAGGGATTTAAACATGCTAATGTGTTAAATGGGCACTGAATCCTACACTTAGATATTGAATTGCTTTCAGTCTCGAATACCTCTTGGAGGGCATTCCTACTTAGTCTTTTATTTATCTGACAGCTATCTGATCAGTAAAAATGCATGAAGTAAGAATATATATTACTTAGTTTAACAACCACAAAGTGTGTGTATATATATATAGTTCTAAACAAAGTTTAAATACAACATTTTGGTTAAAAAGTATACTTGCATTTTTTAAAAAGCTCTTGATGTCTAATACATTAAGATTTCACATTTTTAAGACTGCTTAAGTGTTTAAATACTTTTTGGGGCTATACTGTACAGCCATAAAAGCTTCTGTTGATAATGAAAAGCCATCTATCACATCTATTGTAGATCACTGGCACATCCTGCTGTGTGTCTGCCCTGCATTTGTGAGCACATCACAGCCAGCAAAGTCATTTGGCCAATTTTCCACAGCTGGTTTCCACCACGTAATTCCATCAGGTAACCAGACCTGATTATGTGAACTGTCTGCATGCAGGTTTTATGATATACAGACTCATGTAAGAGTCAGTCTCATTGGCTGAGAGGAACCTCTCTTTCTGACTTACAGTGGAGCTGTGGGAGAGGTGTTGTCAGATTTATGTGTGTAAGAGTGTGTGTTTTGCTGATGTCAATGTCTTAAACTGTCGGCGGAGCTACTGGGGAGATGAGTGAGCTGTCCCACCAAGCACAATGCTCGGCTGTCAATCAAAGCCAAGGTCATGACAGGCAGGCAAGCAAAGAACTATTACTTTCCCAACATATTTTTCATAAGAGAACTGATTTGAGAAAACAGGATCAAGCTATTAAGATGCTTGGAAACGGCAGAACCCTGATGAATAATGGACAGAAACAAAAAATTCACTTTTTACTAAAGTCAGTTACTCATGTACATGTAGCTGCATGATTTTCTGCTTTTTACTCATAGCATAAATGTACCTTGGTGCACTTTTTAGCGAGACATGAAACACGTACCATTACATATCACTGCAGTTTCCAAAAGAAATGATCACTAGAGGCAGTAAAACTCGCAGTTACTAGAAGAATATTATGTTATGACTTCAAAACAATATTAATATGATGGAATATTTGAAAAATGCTCTTTTGAACATTAGCATCACACATATCCAGCTTTATATGGGTTTTTAGAGAGGCTAGAAGCTTCGGTCAGAATTCTAGCCAGTGTTCCATCCTGTGGAAAAATATATGAAAACATATGTAAGTATATGATAAAAGGACTCATTTTGGGTTGAACTGTTACTTTAAGCAATTTTCCATTTATGCTGAATTAACAGATATCGAATGGCAGGCTGTATATGATACGATCAATAACCATGACCATAATGCATTAGCTGAGGTTTCTGTATCCGGACCTGCAGCGCCTTGGTCATTTAAAGCATAGACATATTTGCTGATGTCCATCATTGCAACTGAGAGGAAGAAACGTTAATATTTGCTGATACTGTATATGAGCGACAGAGAGGAATGAGTTTACATAACAAGGATATAGACTATATGTGTGTGTATACAAATTGTGAAAATTATGTAATAATTAAGAATAATTCACCAATGTCGTATTTATTTAATTAAAAAATACATAAACAGTCATTTTCCCTGAAATAATGTTATTTACAAATGTTTAAAAACAAAAACTGTTACTTTGTTTTAAAATTTAACTTATTCCTGTGACAGCAAAGCTCCATTTTCAGCAGCCAACTACAGTCTTCAAAATCACATGATCCTTTAGAAATCATATGTGATATGCTGATTTGCTGCTCAAGAAATATGTTTGTGTATACCATAGCATAATACCATTCAAAGGTTTGGGTAAGTAAGACTTAAAAAAATGTATTTGCATAACATTGATCAAAAGTGACATAAAACACACATATTATCACAAAAGATTTATATTTCAAAAAGTTACTTTTTTTTTATCTATCCATGTCAAAGAAAACCCCTCAAACTATCATGATTTGCATAAAATATTAATCTGCCAAAAATCATTTTTTAAGATTGATATCAAGAACCATTATTGATAATTAAGTAGCAATAATAACTGAGCAGCAAATGACCATATTAGAATGATTTCTGAAAGATTAAGCAACATTCAACACTACAGTATTGAGACTGAAAAATCAGCTTTACCATCAATGGAATAAATTGCATTTCAGAATAAACCAGTTCTTTTCATAATATGACTTTTTATGTTTTTAATTACAAATACACATAAATTATAATTAATAAAAAAGCAGTAATAGGATATCACGACATGCAGAGGTGCTAAATATTAACACATTGTTCATTACACTTTCTTTGACCTTATTTTTCATCTTTTTTTAGCAAGCTCAGTGACACATAATGGCTGATAAAGCAGTTTTAATCTCCTCTCCATGTGCATGATAAAGTCTTCATTACTCTCCTCATTAGAGTCATTATTTTAATGTATGAGCCAAACTCACTAATTGAAGGATCTCAGGGCCATTAAACTTTAATCAAGCTTCATTTTTTTCAGCAAAATGAGAGGGTGTTAGCTTGAGCAGAGACAGATTTGATAAGGTACCGCTCCAGTGACAACTTTTGTGCCTTTATTTCTGAGACTATCTATTTATCTATCTATCTAAAAAAAAAAAAAAAAAAAGATTTTTTCATATTTAGAAATCATATTTATTTGTCCAGATGAAATGCAGTGCTCTCCATCTCTATATAGCACATTGAGCTATTTTAACCAACTCCCTGGGCAAGAGACCAGGTCAGCAGAAAAGAACGAGAGAGAGAATTAGAGAGGGGAAACTGAGTCAAGTTTATTTGAAAGGTGATGTAATTTCAGCTGCAGTTTTCTAAAATTGGAAGTTGAGGAAGGACAACACATATCCTTGGAAATACCATGTGCAGTCAACGGGAAAGATCTCCTCTAACAGAAACACTGGCAATATAAAGTTCTCATTTGGTCTGTTTTTTCTTTATTTTTTTTCTTTTCTTTTTTAGTAATAATGGGCACTTTACCTTTATTCTATAGGTCCTGTTAAATGTATGTGTTTTTTTTTGCTGTTTTATTGAATTCTTATGGAAGGCCGTTTCCACCACTGAATAAAAAAATAAAAAAAAAGTTTATAGCGACTTTTTATCTTGCAATTCTGACTTATTTTCTCAGAATTGTGAGATAAAAACTTGCGGTTCTGAGAACATATGTCTTTTTTCTGCTCAAAATTGGACTTTGTCACAATTCTGAATGTATAATTCACAATTGCAAGTTTGTATCACGCAATTCTGAGAAGAAAAGTCACAATAAACTTTTTTATTTTTTATTCAGTGGTGTAAACTTCCATAAATTTGCTCCGTAGCAAAAGAAAAATCAATGGTGGCATTCTTATGACTTAACGAAAAAGGTAAAAAAAAAAAAAAAAGATATTCACTCACAGTTTATTTAAAGAGAGAAATATGCCCGTGTTCACAAAACATCTTATGGACAAAGGTAGCTCATAATGTGCTGATTTAGGAGAGCATGACGGGTCAGTCCTACAGTACATTTAAGACAATTTTTTTTCTTTTTTCTAGGAGTAATTTACAAAAGCATTTTAGCCTCTAAATCTGTGAAACATTAGTGAAGAGGATGTCTAAGACTAAACCACAAACTGTTCTTGAGTTTGGTTTTCTGGTAATACTTTACAATAAGGTTCAGTAGTTAATATTAGATAACAACAATAGTTGGTTAACAACATGAACTAAGACTGAACAATGCTTCTACAACATTGACTGTTCTTAGTTAATGCTAATTTTGGCATTAATAATTATGGGCCCTGCGGTATTAAGTAGATCTTTGTCCTCAAGAGATCAAAATAGTTTACACAATCAATATGTCCTGTGCAGAGTTAACACTGGTGTAAATAAGATCTCTTGTTTTAATCTCTTTCCTGTTGAACAGATGTATTTTCGTTCAGCTATCGTCCCTGAAGCTCTCAGTGATGGACGAGGACATTCCTCTCTGAGTAAACGCTCGAGTTCTACACAGCCACACCATAAATAATTGAATTTGTGTGCAGATGCAGGCCACACATTAGTCCCACCAAGGTCACTCCCAGCTGTGGAAAGCAAGTTCCACTGTTGACTTCAGTATCCAGGGAAAAGAAAAAAAAAAAAAAAATAGAGAAACACAACATTTGTAGCCCTTTTTGTATGATTTCTATCAGGTTATTTTGTCATTAATAAACAGCCCCTCCCCCTCTGCAATTTAATTAAAGCTGTGAGTTGAGTTGAGTCCATGAAGTGTTATTGAAGTAAAGGTTATTAAAGTGCATCTGGGTATTTAAAGTGCACTTTTTCTTTATGGAATTGTCAGAGTGAACACCATTTTTACTACAATGTGTTATAGAATAGCGCATGAGTCCATGATTTAGGATGCCACCACAGTCATAATAAAGAAAGATGATAAAGAA
>JAUMHP010000059.1:11839791-11854602 GCA_032361065.1 Enteromius trimaculatus
TAATTTAATTTAATTTAATTTAATTTAATTTAATTTAATTTAATTTAATTTAATTTAATTTAATTTAATTAATGGGCAATCCTTAAATAAAATCTAAAAATATATTATACATACTATACAAAAAAACCTAATTAATTTGATTTTTTTTAAATAATTTTCTAATTAAAATTAATTGCACATCATCAGTTTCTATTTCCAAATGTTCCGTTTAGCATTTGAATTAAAATGTTTAACCTTGTAACCGTATATAGCCAAGCAAGGATTAAAGATATCTTTCTATCTTTTCTCCCAAAGTTGTCATGTGACCAGGTCTTTTATATTTTGGTTAAACACTACTTTAAAAATTCCTTAAGCTGACATATTGCTGGAGGGTGAGAATGATCCACATATAAACTGAACATTTTAGAAACAAAGTGAAGGCTGCAGTCAGACAGGGAGCGTGTGAAACACTGAAGGAGGAGTGTACAGAAAAGAGAGAGGGCAGAATGGTTACCTTGGGAATTTGGCTCGGGCAGCGTCTCTCTGGCAACTAAATGCATCACTGTGGTTTTTCCGAGAGGCAGTTTTAAAGCTGCAAGACATAAGAAAAAAAAAGAGTGTTGGACTGAATAGACACTAGAGACTAATGCAGCTGTACATCTATGACACCAAAGTCACTTTCAAGGGGAATCAATGAAATCATTGGACAGAGGACCAGGATAACATTAAGCTTGGGTCTTTTTGAGAGCAGTCACTGACTTCTTCTGCCTTCTGCCCCACAGACACACTGGGTCTTCATGCTCTTGAATCAAGAAGGTGTCAGCGTGCACTATCAAAGTGACACTTTTTTGGCAAAACCTGCCTGCCTTCCATCACATCATCGGGCGAACGGTTCAGGAATTGGAGCTGGTTGTGAGGTTTCACTTACTCACAGTTATTGAGCCATGGGAAAAGTTTCCCCACACAAAATATACTGACAAAACCCTTCTTATGACTAAAGTATATCATAGTTTTTCACAGACAAATTCATGTAGAATCTAGTGCTTAACAAGAATTTATTTGTGTAATATGACAAAAAGCATAGATAGATAGATATACCAGGATACTTTCTTATACGTGTATTTACAAACCCACTCCATCTTTTATTGTGCGCGAGGCATGGCAAAACAAATAAAAAAATGCTTCCTGTTCACACCCAAAGAATTTCCTCTCCTCCCTGTTTTCTGTCCCTGATGACAGGTCTGTCGGCCAGATCTTTCCTACATTCATTGACTGCTCACTGCCGCATTCTGGGAATATTTTAAGACAGTCAATTCTATTCAAGCCTTGAGAATAGTACCATTTAGGTGTATTGGGACTGGGAGCTGAATTTCTGGATGTCCTTATAATCAGCTGAACAATGATAGAACTGACCGCACTGCACCCTCGCCCAAAATAAACCAAGACGGAGCCAAAATAAGAGTCCATTGGGACACAGCGGATTTACCTGGCAGTAAAAAAGCTAAGCAACTTTCTCTCATACCATGATTCTGGACTGAAAGGAAAGATTTAATAAAAAATGAAGAGAAATGGAGCATGTGTGATGTGATGTGAATAATGGTAATGAGGAGTGTGGGAGGACGGCTCACCTCCTAGCGTCACATTGCCGTGTAGGAATCGGCCCTGGTAGATGAGGCGCAGGATGTTTGGACTGCTCACTTGCTCCTCTTCCCAGTCTGTTAAAGACAGAACAAATTAGAAAAATTCATGTTTACATGTCTGTGTGCTCACGGTGTCATCACAAAGAGAAACACAAAAAGAGAAAACTTTCCATAAAAATTGTAAGAAAGAGGCAAAAATGTAAGCTAGACAATAGATAGAGAGTCATTCAAGTTAGGAATGACATGAGGGTAAGGAAATGATGACAGTTTATTTCTTTTTGGGTGAACTGTTCCCTAGAAACACACTTTTCTACAAATCTGCACTTTCTGTGTTATTGCTTGCCAAGTTTTTCACTCCTTACTCTCTTCATTCATTTATTCATACGACCCACCCGTCTCTTTCTCACTCTTGACTTAATCAGTCACAAGACTCAAGTGAGGGTCATTCTGTGTCCTCATGAGGTCGAGCTATGCTGTGCTCGTCTGCTATGAATAAAACTCTGATGGACCACCCCGATGGAGTTGACGAACTGTACAACAAAAAGGCCTTTCTTTTTCATCAATATTCCTTTTGACATAATTAAAGGCTGATGACTTTCATAAGAGCTATTCAAAGCGAGAAATTTAAATAAAATTACAAATTCAACTTAAATAAACCCTGGACGTCTTTAGAGGACAAATGAGGACAAGAAACAGCAATAAAAAAGTATTTCCTGTTAAAAAATAAATAGATAAAAACAGCCGAATTTGGTGTGCTGGTGTCCAACTCCTGAAATAAACAGAAATAAATCAAAAGAAAGAAAGAAAAAATACTTTTATTAAATGAATTATAACTTTATTCACTAATGATGCAAAAGAAATGATAAAAAGTGACACTGAAGACTACATAAACAACTTTCTGTTCATAAATGTATTCTGGGTGATATAAAATCTCCTTTTTTCAGAACGTTTTTTATGATCTTTATAAGTCAACTTAAAAATTCTAATTCTAAACTAATTGGCATTTATTTATATTTATTTGTACTTCGAATAATATTTTTTATAATAACTTTATTTCTAATACTATTTCTATTACTATTCAAAATCGTGATTACTCGATTTCTAAAAAACATTAATTGTGGAAAACACAATAAATTTGAATGAATTAATAAAATCTGAAAAATCACCCAACTTTAGGTAGATACAGTATATAAATATATCAAAACACCATGGTATTACCATAACTGCTCCGTGATATGTTTGAGAGGTCAATAAAAGGGAAAAATGCTTAACTAGAGCTTGTGGTCACATCCCTAAAAGCACTTGTCGTTTCAGATGGACTGCCAAGGCATAGTGCAGAAACAGATGCAAGAGGAGTCTGCATAACATCTGCTCTACCGGAAAAATGTATAATAACCTACAGATTCAGCTAGAACTGCATCTGTGGAATATTTAAAAAAAAAAACCGCATTTCACAGACCTCAGACACATGCGGAGAGACGACCAGACAGATGTATAAACACAAACTCAGACATTCTGTTTTTACCCTTCAGTATTGTCATTGACTTTAGGTCAGCGTACAGTGAGTGAATCTAGCTCTGTGCAGGATTACCACTCGGTCAGACTCAGATTTGTCTGCCGCACAGATTATCTGAACACAGAAAAAGGTTGTAAAGAGGAATCTACTTAACACTAGAAAATAATAGAATGAAATTCCTTTACACGAGCCATTGATGGGACGCATAAAAAAAAAAAAGTGTTTTAAGGTGTAAGTCATCACGCACCCATTGGCCAGTTGTCATACACGTGCTTGGCGATGTCGGCCGCGGAGTCGTTTGGCGAGAACAGGAACTCTTTTGTTTTACCACTCACCAAGATGAGCCTCAAGTTGATCTGAAACACAAACAATACAGCCATTAGAAGCTCGGTCAGTATCTACCCCACACTTCCTCAACATCGACATGAAACAGCATTCACAGACGGTTTTAACTGCAGTGTGACGAATTTCCTAGTGTCATACCAAAATAGAGTCAGAACCGAATGATAGTTTGTTAAAACAATGCGTAAACTGTTATTATACTACTGAAACATCTGCTATAATCAGCTATAAGGGTGTTTAAATGCATTCCAGAAATCAAAATAAATGCAAAAGAAAACCGTAGCTTACATTGAGGGGAAAGTTAAGTTTAAAAATAGTATAAAAATAATAAAAACAAACATAAATATTGTGAAACTATTTATTATATTTCATATTTGATATAGGATCACGTTAAAAATAACCTTTTTAACAGCACAAACTTGACAAAAAGATTTTTGTGAGCAACCCTATTGGGAAATCAAATTCAAATCAAATTTGCACTCATAATACAATTAAATAATATTTAATAAACTTGATCCTCCAACGGTTGTAAAGGGGAACCATTTGTTATTAAAAATAAGTTGCTATTAGTGTAAAATAAATAAATGTTATATAACATTAACGCTAATGTTTATGATTAAAAAAATATATCAATACTGTGGATACTTACATTTCTGTGTACTTAATTAAAATGGTATATGTTAGTTTAAAACAAAAGGTTTTGATGGTTTTTGATGAAATTCTGATTGATTTGAATCTAAGCATATCTGTCACAGAACACTTTATTGAGGTCATTAATTGGATGGTTGAGAAATTCTTTCATACATTTTTCATGTCCTTGCAGTGTCCTTCCTTTGATGACTGTGAACCACCCGTCATTTGATCAGCAGCATTATGCTATTTGTACAAATACCCAAGCAATATAAATAGCAAAAACATCCATGATCATATTCATTCACATTGCAGAGTGTCGCCCATTTAAAAACAAGAGTAAAAGGCATCAAGCTGAGAGACAGGGCCCGGGGGTAATGCATGTCCAATGCACGTGTGTTACTAGAGTCTCTGACATCAGAGGATCCAGTACTAAGCTCCTCCCTCCATACACACGCACACACACTGCCAGCTGCGGTGATGTAACAGAGTGAAAACCGCCAGATGGAAACAAAGATCCTCCTAAGCACTTTATAGAATCAGATTAGAGCCAGAAGCAAGCCTGCTCGCTCAAACCTCTCATCCAGAGATCACAACACACACACAATCTCAAGACATCTAAGCACAGAGTTTCAGTCAACAAACAGCCTCACACCAGCAGGCACTTGCTCAAATAATGGTTGGATGAACACGCAGACATACACATGCAAATCTAATTTAGGATCGGATTAGTATGTGGCTATTTCACGAAACCGCTGCACAGGAAGGAAATACCAGAGAAAATCTACTTATCACAGTATTTCTGGACATATTTTTGCCAATTTACTCCTCTTTTTCTTGCGTTTGAACAGACATAGGCTGACTTACATCAGAAAATAGAAAATTAATGCAAATTGCAACAGAAGGCCCATTTTCTCAAATTTGTATTCATATCTTCTAAATGTTGTCACAATGTCTATCTTATCTCACTTGGTCCTCATGTTCAGTTTTTGTTTTGATTTAGTTTCACACGTGTTTTTGCCTCATTTGTAACCCCGCTCCTCTCATCAGTGTTTCACTCCCTTCCAGCCATGTTTCCAAGTGTCCTTATTATGTCTTGATTAGTTTTGTATTTAAATCGTGATCTGTGTTTCATTCAGTGTCGGACATTGTTTGTATGCCGTCAGCCTCCTTGTATCCTGTGTTTTTATCATTAAATGTTGCACGTTTCTCGAAATTCGAGTCTTCCTGCCTTCCTTCGCCACTGAGAAGCGAGGACACATCGTGAAAGAATGACCAAACACGCAACACTGATCCTCCAAGACCCACCGTTGGAGGATTATGTGTCAAGGTTTTATCGACTTGCTGAACAGTCAGGTCTCGGAGCTGCAGCTATCATCGCCGAGTGTGAACCCGGTGCCCATGGTTACAGCTCCGTCGAGCTCCCGGACACCACGAGAGTGCTGTCCAGATCCGCCGAAGCACCGCGAGAGAGCCCTCCGAGAACAAGCAGTGGGCTGCACACATCTCCGCAAACTCCATTCTGCCTTCTCGTCCTGTCCAGATCCATTTCCGGAGATTCGGTGCCAATCCAGTCACCTGCGGATTGATGTAGAGTGGGAATCATACATGCTCATTCCTGCGGACTCCAGTCCGCAATTTCTAAAACCAGTTGTCGGCCAGGAGAGCCAATTCAGATCCCCGTGGATTCCAGTCTGGATGTAGAGTGTGGTTCAGAGATGCCAATCTTAATCCCCACAGATTCCAGTTTGCAGTTGTCGGGTCCCAGCCCCGAATCGCAGTCAGGATAGCTGTTGTCAGTTCCGGAGACCGAGCTTCGGCCAGGAGTGCCGATCCAGTTACCTGTGGAATCTAGTCCGCAGTTGTCGGGTCCCAGTCCCGAATCACGGTCAGGAAAACTGTTGTCGAGTCCGGTGTCCGTGTCACGGCCAGGAGTGCCGCTTGAAATCCCTGCGGTTCCCAATCCGCAGCTATCGGGTCCCAGCCCCGAATCACGGTCAGGGGAACCGCTGTCCTATCCTGTGTCCGAATCACGGTCAGGAGAACCGTTATCAGGTCTGGTGTCCGAACTTCGGCCAGGAGTGCTGATTGAAATCCCCACAGTGTCCTGTCCACAACTGTCGGGGCGTAGCCCCGAATCCAGGCCAGAGTGGTCCCCAAACCATCCCTCTTCGATAACACCCGATGACAGGCGGAAGGCCTCCCCAAGAATTTTTTTGTTTTGGAGGGGGTCTAGATGTACCTGGGTCATGATGGGGAGGGGTGGGACAGGGATCGAACCGCCGTGGCCGCCCAAGGGTCCCGGTCGTGACCCCGTTTGTAACCCTGCCCCTCTCATCAGTGTTTCACCTTCTAGCCATGTTTCCAGGTGTCCTGTCTTGATTAGTTTTGTATTTAAATCGTGATCTGGGTTTCATTCAGTGGCGGTTGTTTTTTTATGTATGATTGTATTGTTTGCGTTTTCATCAGCCTCCTTGTATCCTGTGTTTTTGTCGTTAAAGGTTTCATGTTTATCGAAATTCAAGTCTTTCTGCCTTCCTTTGCCGCTGAGAAGCTAGACCACATCTTGCTAAACATAAAGAAAAGACAACAATTGTTCTACAATTGTAACATAGTGACATTTCTGCAAATATGTCAAATATACACTATCATTCAAAAGTTTGGGGTCTGTAAGATTTTTTTTAAGAAATTAATTTTTATTAGCATTCTGATACTATGAAAATACGTTACAATACATTATTATACACTGACATTAAATTTCATGATATTTCACATAATATGATTTATATAATATAATATAATATATATATACATATATATAATACATTTTATCAAGTACATGCAGCCTAGGTGAGCAAAAGAGACCCTTAAATTGTAATGTACGTACATACTACTTTTTTTACTGTATATATGTAAAATAAAGCATTAATTGGCTTATGTTTGGTTATGTTTCACATTTCACATTTAATTTAGAAAAACTCAACCAGTTGTACTTTTCAGATGAAGTCAATGATGCCACTTCTTAATGGACAAAATCCAATGCATTTTTTCTTACATGAATATCTTGTTCACTTACAATACATCGCATTTGGAAGTGACATTGATTGTTGCTTCATATTGACCTATCTCCACACCCCTGGTTATGAATATACAGCATTTCCAGCCCATAACTAAAGCATGGGTGTCATTCTCTTGCACAGACTCCTTCAACGAGCTGGCAATCAGCAACCAGCGCTTCATCACAAACATCAGGATGGCAGTTCTAACGCAACGGAACACCTCCTAGTTTCCATAGAGATGGTAACCGTGGCAGCGGCTCCTCTGTGAGAGCGCTGACCTGAATCACCTGCAGGCAGAGTCTTTCTTCATCTGTCTCTTCCTCTCCCGCCGCAGCTCATCTTTCATTATGTCACTCCATCTTTGTGTAACGATGGCATATTATCTCCACCCGGTAAATGCCAAGCAGACGCTGATTTATACGATGTTCCCAGAGGTACGCAGAAAGGAGGAAAAGCTCTAACAGCAGAAATATGTGTTATGCTGGGAAACATTCCATCTCCTTGGTGAGCAGACGAAATCTCACTGTGACGTAATACGGCATGCAGAGATGCCTCCGAGGAACTTCAACAACAACAACCTCAGCAGAAAGCATCCGCTGGGGAATGATTTCATAGGAGAGGGTGACATTGGCACTGGTTATACCTAGTGGCCGGTGCTTCCCTCTCAGTAGTTGCTATGCCAAACATTATTACACAAGCCAAGCTGCTCCTGCTTCCCATTTTTTTTTCACCAATCATAGCCAAGGAATCCCCACAAACAACCCTTCAGGGGGATGTTTGATGTAATAACCCCCCAGCGCTCTCCTGTACACACAACCACACTTTCCTAAGGACACAGAGAACACGTAACACCTCAAACAGGACCGATGGGATCTCCAGTGTTATGGAAAGGTTTGCTTGTGTGAAGACAGCAAACACATAAGGCAAAATAAAGGCTCTGACAATAGTCATTCCATGTAGAAATTGCTAAAAATATCGTAATCATACATCATTTTTTTGTGTGTTTAAGGCATGACCTTATATAATACAATATTCATATAATATTTATACATTTATTTGTAAAAGAATTACATGAAAAAAATTAAAATATGAAACTAGCACTTTTTATACTTTCTGTATATATGACATAAAACTATGTTCAGAAATTTAAATAAATATTTATAAATTAGTGTCAACTTATTAGTGGTATTTATATAAAAACAACTTTAAATAAAATATAGAAAAAATGTAATAAAAATACAGATTTAAAAAGAAAAAAAGTGTTCAGGCATTTGAAATGCTCTTTAAAAATAATAGGCTCTTTTCATTGCCATTGAAGCAAAAAAAAAATTGTTAGTTGTGTAATAGTTGTACACAATACAACACAAAACATGATAACATAATAAATTGAATAAAAAAACTCTAAAACTCTGTCATGTTATTTGTGTGTCAAGTTTTTTTTGTTTTTTTTTACATTTTTGCTGTCACAAAAAACATCCTGCAGCGCGAATTAAGTGGCACGTTGAACACGCCGGTTTTATTGCATGCATAAGCAGCGCGAAAGTTGCGCGTATGCAGAGCAGGAGCAGGAGCAGCGCGCACCGATTGTGCTTTCATACTGGCAGCGTTTGTTGCGCACGGCTTGTACTGCAGCAGGCTATAGACAAGCATCTTTCTGTCGTATTTTCCAGTGTTCTTCTCCAAACACAGTGTGCCATGTGCTTTGATTTATGTAATTTCTCTGCACCTGCTACGTGCTGCTGCACCGCCTCGCGTGCTGTGTGACAGCTCTCATCCGTTAACATGGGCGGCGAAAAAAAATATGTGCTGCTTAAGCCCTGTATAGTGCAGTGTGAAACCGGCGTAAACTCAAATGTTTAAGCTTCCAACTACACGCAAATAGCGAGATATATTCACCCAAGTCGCCTCAGGGGTGAACACACTTTTAACAAAGAGGGATTTGAGAAAATGATTGGCACACTGGACAAGAGATACCAAAAGAAATATACTAATTATAAGTTACATCCTGCTAAAATGTAAAAATATAAAAATGGGCATTTGTTTTATTTATCTGTACTTTTGACTTTTTCATTTTATTTTAAAGTTAATTAATTGTAATTTATTTCAGTAATGTAAAGATGTTACTGTTATTTAATTTTGTACAATTTAGTTTTAATTTGAAAACACAATTTAATTTTTAGTTGTTGCTAGATTGTACTGTGTACTGTTGAGAAATACATATTTCAGCATTATTAGTAATCTGTCTGCATTTTCCTTGATAACAAGCAAGTTGACTCAAACCACTTGTTTATCGTATCAAAAATCACAAATCACAATTTTGACCGTAATAATCACAATGTGACATTTTTTCCAAATCGTGCAGCCCTAATATATATATATATTATTTTAGATGTAAAAGCTAAATACTTCCGTTTTATTGGTCTGTTAGCAGTACATGTTCATATTACACTCATATTACACATATGTCAGTTTAGTAAATACCATATGTTCATTGTGATGAATAATACTGAATTGTGACACCTGTATTGTAATACGCACTGTAAGGTGCTTGTCGTGCCAAATAACACCTGCAGTAGTCTTTCCATGGCTGAGTGGTTGTAAACAGATATGTCATCCAGAGCAGCTGTTTTAAGTTTTACTTTACTTAAAGACAGAGCATGAAATACTAAAGATTGTTTCTGGCAGTTTTGGGGTATCACAAGTCGAGCAGCAGATTCTCTGCTTGAGAAGGATATACAGCCTGGTGCTTCTGCGAAGAGACATGGAGAGAGAGAGAGAGAGAGAGAGAGAGGGAGAGAAAGCGATGCTGACAGTAATGAGTGTATCAGACAGGACGTCTGAACTAAAAGCAGCCACAACAAATGCTGACCACAGTGGATGTGACACGTCGACCGGCTTTTGCCCATCTCAGAATAGAGGTCTGCCAGATTGTTCTGGGAATGACATTTATGCAATAGGGGACAGACACACACTCACAGCACTTACGCAACCGCACATCAATGAAAACAGTATTAGATACGATGCCTCCAGCAGAGATTTGTCTGTTTTGGACGGAGAGGAAGTTACCGAGTTCTATCGTGGGATTGGCTATGTCTGCATAAGCTGGTTAAAGTACACGGACATGACATTCTAAAACAAAAAAATGTCCCCTAAAACACGATTGATTGCAACCACACAACCCCTAATGCACGCTTGATTCCAAGATCAACATTAGCGTGTCTTATTAACAAACCCAGTTCACTACAAAATTATATTTATTTATAGCTATGTCACAGCAATAAGGAAAAGACTACGGTTAGACATGACAATGAAAAATCTAGAGGAAAAAACACATGTAGAAAACATAGCCCAAGAATAGTAATAATATAATAGTGATGTTCATTAGCAAAAATACCAGTGATGTCTCTGATGGCTTTCTGATATCATTATGGCCTTATTATACTGTAAAATTAGAATTTAAAGTAAAGACAAAACAAAAGTAAACTGTACAGTACTCTAACAGTACATTTGACATTAGCTTAATAGTTTACAATTACAGAATGCTGTCAACCGGTTTATCACGATTAATCACATCCAAAATAAAAGTTTTTGATTAAGTAATATGTGTGTACTGTGTATATTTATTTGTTTTTTTGTATAAAACGTTCAGCGGTTTTAACTAATCTCACCTTTCTTAGTCAGCTGTACTAAAGTGGCATATTTAAATGAGCAGAACGTGTAAAAGTGTTCAATGGCATCACAAAACAAAGAAAAAATCTGTATTTATGTTTGGAAGTCTAAATGAATGCACAATGTCAGAACATCCTAACTGCTAAGTTCTGTTACGTGACGGATAAAAATAACAAACTAATCATATAAATATCATGACATTTAGAAAAAGGCTGAACAAAAAATTTCATCTGGAGAGATCTTCGGGAAAAAAAAAAAATATTGAAGAATAACAGATTTCTTTCTGTGTCCTGAAACTTCATTTCAGCCGGGCACAAAACTCATTCATTCTACTCTGGATTCAGAGTCTGCCTCTGTGTGTGAATTCACCCTCAGTCATACAGAGGAGACAGAAAAAGGAAGCCATCCATCTTCCTCCTGACAGCACAGTGCTGGTTCAAACGGTGTCATCTCTGTCTCTGTCTCCAGGAGTCTGTGATGTGGTTGAGACAGAGGTGGTTTTGAGGACTGCGATCACACTCACTCATCTCTCCTTCATCAGTCAGGGCGTGAGCGGGATTTCGCCCGCATATCTTGAGGAAGTGTGAAGCCTGAGCTTTTTAGAGGATCTCATTCCAGAAATGGAAGTGTTGTTTCTTTACTCAGTTTGAAATTGGGGTATTGGATGCTATAAACCAACAGTCAACGAATCACAACTAATCCATTTTACATCCTTAATGAATGTTCCTGGTGTTATAGTCAACAAATTATAAGTGCATGTCATTCCAAAGGGGAAAAAATGTCTTAATAGTTTTTCTTCTACTATAAAGTAATACAGTATGTAGAGATTTGGTGTTAGTAAAAATTGGGGTCAGTATGTTTTTAAAGGAAATGATTACATTATTGTCCAGCAAGGACACATTAAACTGATGACAAAAATTAATCAAAGTTAACAGACATTTATAAGGATGTTACAAAAGGTTTCCATTTTTCAGTATATACTGCTATTTTCTATTCTATTTTAGAATCCTAAAAAAGGTTGCATGGTTTCCACAAAAGATTAAGTAAATATTATTATTGATAATAATAACAAATATTTCTTAAGCACCAAATGATTTCTTGACATCCCACTTGAATACTTCATTTGCATTTTAAAATGTATTATTTTAAATTGTAATAATAGTACTGCATCATTAATCAAATAAATTCAGCATTAGTGAGAATACGAGTAAACAAACATGTAGCTTTTTCACCTCTGAAACAAGCAAAACCTTACTTTTTAACCCAATTGAATATTGTGCTTTACTTATATAAATATAATATGTAATACACTGCAGACATAACAGGAACTCTACCTGAATGCTGTAATTGAGAACGTCTATCCATAAAATGATTTTGGCTTGAAAATACTTCAGTGTAACTTATACAAGTTTCTTTTATAAAGCCATTTTTTCAATGTTTCGAACCTTTATATTTATTTTTGTTTCTAAGAGGACAAATAGAAGAAAACAAAGCATCGATTTCAGGTTCCGTCAGGAAAGGTACATCCTGTACAATCCTTTTTTCATTTCTCAACACAAGACAGAACAGGTTGGTCCACTTTGCAATAGTGATCCGATTTTTTCCTCTGGTGAGAAAGT
The DNA here is from genome assembly GCA_032361065.1 of Enteromius trimaculatus. Classification (NCBI taxonomy): domain Eukaryota; kingdom Metazoa; phylum Chordata; class Actinopteri; order Cypriniformes; family Cyprinidae; genus Enteromius; species Enteromius trimaculatus. Next base: position 11,852,246 of record JAUMHP010000059.1, read on the forward strand.
TAAAACCGCTGAATACGGTAAACCACCCATTGTTTGCGTGGGGGATTTGCATAGATATCCAACATTACAGGTCACCTTGACCTCATTCTGAACAGAAGATGAAATGGTCCGGCCTGTTTGCATTAGCAGGGTTTAAAGCAATGAACATGTCCAAAGTGACAGATTGAAATGCATGGGAATGGAAGGATAAATGTCTCACTTCAGCCAGAGCCAAAAGCACAATCACAACCGGCATGTTTGATAATAGCTAGCTCATTTATTCACTAGTCTCTAGGCAGACCTGCTAAATGAATAGATCCCAGTCCACAAAATGATGTTTCATATAATAATGAATGAGCGGGTTTCAGATTTTCTGCCCAATATCATGAAGCCACTTTTATGTGATATCTTTCAGATGTGTGTCAGACTCTTAAATTCTCGTTACGAAGAGCTCGGTGCAGGACAAAGAGATAACAGCATAAAATGATATGAGATCTGAGAATTAGATGGCACATTTAGACATGGGAAATTAAACTGCGAGTGGGGCTGTAGAGGAATTGTAAAGCTCCCTGTCTATTTCCAAGACCTCTGCGGATGCCACGGTTTTATGCAGGAATCTGAGACTCGCAGTCATGGGCATGCGCGCACACACACACACACACACACACACGCGGGCAAATCTGCCGTGTACGAGCAACACAAAAAGAGGCTGGATGTTCTCTGCATGAGTTGATGTGCGGTAGGTTGAACATAAAGTGATTGATTTTGCTTTCAGCTGCATTTGCCTCGTCATGCTCACAACAAAGCGAGGAATGGAGGAAAAGAGCATGTGAAGTATTTGCCAGAACTGGAAAGACATGGATATACGTGGATAGATAGATAGATTTACATATTTTGATATATTATATTTTTACGTTTATTTGCAGTAGGATAACATACAGCGTTAAATTGTTCAGCTTTAAAAAGTATTAAAGAAATGATTTACTCAACCTATCTCTTTAAGAAGGTAAAGGGTCATGATGACTTTATTATTTGATATTTAAAATATGAGCTATTTTTAATGAGGCTTGCATTTGCTCTCTCTGCTAAAGGTTATTGTGGCTTTACTTTCTCTTAATGCTTATAATGCTTTATCGAACATAATGTTCCTTAATAATCATTGCCATTTATCTGAGCAGACAAGCATGAAAGCTCTGTGTGGCGGGCGTTTATTCAAAACAAAAAAAACATGACGTACAACTACAAAATGCCAAAAACTGTGCCACGCTTCCTTGATAGATTGTTTTCCAAGATAGACCACTCTCAATAACCACGATAAGAGTAATCATTTTGCAGTCATTTCCTCAAGATGTCTAGAACGTCCTTTACTCCCATTATCTCGCTCTTGGTCTTCTCCCCGACTCACTTGAGCGGATCGCAAGGTGGCCATTAGCACCAGAAAGCTAGTTTTAGCTTCCATACTTAATCACAACCACAGCACCCCGGCAGCTGCAGTCTCAGCCTGTCTGGCTGCCCTATCAGCAGTCCTGAAGGACAATCACTCACAGAGACATACTCGCATGCGCTCATCCGGCCAGAATGATGAATCTTACCGGATGGGAAAACAAGGGCTTAGGTGATAATATCACTGAGATCAATACAAGCCCGTCTGATGACGTGCCAACTACAATAGTAATAAATGCTGAGTCTGTGAATGATTCGTCTTTGTACAAACTTTTCTGCTCTTAAAGCTAATTACACATCTTCAATAAACACATTAGCAATGTGCGTTTAGTGGGGTTAAATAAACACAAATCTAGAACTCTGACCTTTCTAGTACTAAAACCAGATTCCTTTCAGTTGCTTTAAGGATAATGTCACATGACTTGAAATTCACAATTCTTGATGATAGAGAAAATATGTCAAGATTTCTGCTCGGGCTATTCTACATAGTGTATATATGGAGAGAGTATGTATATATGTATGTGTCTGCGTGTGTGTATATATACACCGGAAAGTCTGGACCGAAGTTAACTTCCGGTCTGTGTTTGTTTATCGGTCTGGTTAGTGCCACCAGCTACAAACGCAGCTAATGATGGGTAATGAAGTTGGTCTCAGATTATTGGGCAGCGGGATGTTTCTCCCATACATTTATTTATTTGTAAGGCAGCGTTTGTAAGCTCAGGACTGTTTTGTCTACATTCGTTACCGGGGAAAGTCTCTTGTTTCTCGCGCTTAAAGCACCTCCTGCTGGCAGAGAATGAGTTTTCAGTTTTTAATAAATCCGCCTGATATACGCAGCAAATATTTTGCTTGTTATCAAAAAATTATCTACTCTAGAAGCTGCTGTTATTGACTCTATTGAGAAGTCTACCCACAAAAGCATGCATGCGCCATAA
>JAUMHP010000059.1:11854702-11865038 GCA_032361065.1 Enteromius trimaculatus
AAAAATTATCTACTCTAGAAGCTGCTGTTATTGACTCTATTGAGAAGTCTACCCACAAAAGCATGCATGCGCCATAATGTTGTTGTCGTTGAAATATACTTATACTTATAATATACTTACACACTTTAATAACACACAGACATATATGTGACCCTAATTTCTTCATGGAACGTGATATTTACTTGTCCTAATGATTTCTGACATATATATATAATTTTTACCCATACACTGTATTTTTGTCTTTTGCTACAAATATGCCCCAGTGACTTAAGACTAAGGGTTAGGAGGAAATTTAGCAATGGAGATGGAGAAAATTTAGAGAGATAAAAACATGCGAGATAAAAAGAAAGACATTGCATGAGTAAATAATATCTAATCTCCTGTAGCCAGATGAAGGGAAGGCAGGCAGCCTCCTGCCCTGCAGGCCCTGCCCACGTGCCTACTGCTGAAAAAGGGCAGACATCTGCAGAAAGAGAGAGAGTAGGGGGGAGGGGACCCATTCACTTACCTCCCCATCAGAGAGACAGCCAGCTGATAGAAATGGCCTTTTGATAGTAGCTTACTGTATACAGCCATGTATTACCAACCAGCAAAACACCCTCCTCATTTCTTATTACTATCAAGAACGTTTTCAAACAGAATTATTACAGCACTGGAGACAAAGCTCCATGCGCCAACGTCATGACTGAAAATCTTTTTTTTTTTTTTTATCTTTTCTTTCAGAAAAGATTTTTTTTATTAAAAGTCATGACTTTGGTCTGTCCTAAGGCTTTTTCTTGTTATTCCTTTCAAACAGACTGCATAATGCTATTAAATAAGCCCCAGTTCTAAGACACAGCAAGCAAGCCATGTGGCAATACAAACGTATTTCTGATTTTTTTTTTTCCCACGAAACTGTTAATACTTATCATGAGATCTTATATTAATTTGTCCAGTCATTTCATATTCTACAGGCATATGCAAAAAGCAAGCCACTAATAATTTTGGAATTGTATAGTGAGAATCAGATTAAAACATGAGAGGCCTAAATATTGTATGATAAAAACACATTCTGACTCCTCTTCGAAGCTCCATCCCTGTGACATATAAAGTCATAATGTAACGTATTGTGTATCTATTATGACAAAATATTGGAATTGGTCCTGTTCATCGGTTGTTGATTGAATGGAGGCAGATCTAAATGTGAACCTGCTGCAGTCATGCAAGGAGAAGTCATTATCAATGAGAAGTCTGTTGTTCAGAGAAGATTAAGCGAAGGCATTTTGATAAAAAAATCTGAAAAATAAAATAAATAAACCATATGCAAAGATGAATAACTTACAATAATATCATTTAAAAGATGCTGACTTTAAAGTTAAATAAACAAGCTGGCATATATTTAATTTCTATTAATCAGTAAAAACTGTCCTTTTTCTGTCATTAATTTCAAACCTCTGAATCGACAATATTGTTGTTTCGTTGCTCAGAAACTCTGCTGATACTGGCCTGCTTTTATAGTTCATACAGCATACCATTTTTACAAACAAAGACAGATTGTCGATCAGATCGCATCTTAGAATCAGAGAGATTTCAATCTGTGACTTCACTTAGCTACAAGAGAATACTTGTGCAACGATGTCATAAAGGCGAGCGAGAGCCGCTGTTTACAGTGGAACAACCCTCTACAGTCTCTACCCAACTCACACAAAGCTCGAACAGAACCACCTCTGGAAACATGTTAAAACAGATATATGTTGACTCAAGTCCAGTAATGAATATGTAGAAACGCCACAGAGAAGCTAAAACAACTTATAATAAGGCACTGAGAACTATTTACACGAACTGACGTTGAATCACTCTAACTTTCCATGACAGTGTGTGTGTGTGTGTGCGAGCGCGAGCGGGCACCTCTCTCATAGAGCTGTTGTAAATTGTTCCTCGTTCTACTGAAAGGATCCTTTATTGAGTGAGTCTGAGCTACTTCCTCCCCCTGCTTCTCTCTCGCTCCCTCTTTACCCTTTAACCCTTACTGACCCATAAACACTCTCCGGAGTCATTCATTTTCAGCAAATCACACTCTTTATGTCATACTTGCATTGATTCAATAAACACATACAACAGATACTAAACTGTTTTACTGATGCATTTTTTTGCATCAATTCCATTTCATTTTCATTTACTTTTTTCTTTTCCTGATCCGTTTTAGTAGTTTTACAAACTGTGAAAATGACGTCTCTAAGCGATTTAAGATTTTAGAGATTTAAGAGATTTAAACTGACACTTTACCAAAAACGCTGAGTCTTTTTCTCATGCTGGTGACGCAGGTTCACTCGCAGTGTTTTGATCCTGTGTTGTCTACAACTTTTCCATCTCTTATATGCGAATACTTATCGTTACCTACCCTGCACCTTTCTCCTGTCGTTCTCTCTCGCTTTAGCCACTTCTGAATTCAAACAGTGGCTGTTCGCAGCAGGTAGGCTGTTTGGGGTCAGAGAAGGGTCTGTCATTAAACCGATGTTATAATGACCTAATAAACCCTCAAAGGGACTGATTTGTTCAGCCATGTCATTTGTCTGATTCCCTGATGAGATTTATTGATTTGAACTTGGTTACATAATTTTACAAAAAGTCTCGACGACGAAGCTGATTCTGCAAACAGAAAGCGTTCTACTTTAACAACATGCCTTGACTACACCTTAAAAAATTATTTTTCAAAGTCTTTCAACATTTCTCTGCATCTGATAAATAATAGTTTGATCTCGTCATTATACATTACCATCACTCTGTTCTCCTACTTGATAATGTTCAGTGCTCTGCTACAATCTGTATTGTTAAAAGCGCTTTATAAATAAAAGTGATTGACTGATTGATTTCATTTTTAATTCAATGTGTTACCAGCACTTTCTTGGTAAATCAATTTTAAAATTTACCATTTCTAACTGAGAAGTGTTTCTAAACTCATTTTTGTTCAGTGTACCTTCATTCTCCATCTTGTATGTAACATAAAATGCAAACTGCCTGCATTTTCTTCCTTAATACACATTCCTGGACTTCATTCATCAATGCATGCTATTTGAAAGAAAAACATGATTTCCCAAAAAAAAAAAAAATATATATATATATATATATATATTCTGCGCTAAAAGCCAATTTTCACAATAATAACAATCCCAATAGATATAATAGAGCTATCCAACAGGGTTTTTTGTACATTGAATTTCCAAAAATGTCACAGTACGGACATAAAAAGGGTTTTAAATGCCATTTCGTGCAGAACACATCAAAACAATATAATTACCCCTCATAACAAGATTAGCTCTTAGCTTTATTATATGCAACACGTAGGTTTATCAAGCACCTCAGTTGCTTTTTACATAGCAAATTAAAGTTTTGAAAGTGCTGAGCAATGCTACTCAAGAGTGTGGACAACACCACTGGGGAGGTCTCTCCTTGCCATTCCTCCCATACTAATTCACCCCTACTCATAGAGGACACGATAGCACATGACACCACACAATGTGACACAGTCCTGTCAGGGAGTATTGAGTTCTCCTTCACACCTCAGTCTCACAATTGATCAAAGCCAACTCTTTTAAAGGAGTACATCTGATGTAGCACCTATAGGCGAAAGGCTTCCGCAGCATTTCGTTGCTTAGAAATGGTGAGAGCTCTCCAACAAAAAAAAACCCATTCATTAAAATGCCCACCCACAAGATGTATGCACACACACACAAACACTCCCATTGTTTGACAACCCTACCCCCCAACTGAATGCCCCTCAGCTGGAGACCACACAATGATTCAAAGTTTCACCCCGTGGACATTTCATCCTAAAACTGAACATGCTGTTCAAGGAGACCAAAAATAGACACCTAAAAAAAAAAACATCATGCAGCTCCTGCATTAACTTTTAAAGCTGGCAATGGATTTGAAAGCTAGTAAATCCATTTAATATTATTTCCTGTGAGGTTTGGGTGTTCAAAGTTCTTCAAGCTGACCTTAACCTCCTAATGCTGGCTTAGATAATCAATACCTGACTTTGGACTATAACATAACACTTTGTACCCTGTTCTATCCCTGTTTGCGTAGCGTGAGAAAAACTTTTCCTCCTTTAAAGACGTCAACAGATGCACCGTCATCATAAGGGTCGGCTCACGTTTCTAGCATTAAAATCAACAATATGTGGAGTTGCCTTTATAGTTGCTAACAAAGCCTTTCTGAGTGACAGGTTTACATTTTGGGTGCTACTCAATGGCAGAAACAGGAGGACAGCTGAATGTGCGCTGTAAAGGCTGATCACATCAGCCCTCAGTGTACATTACATCAAACAGAGTCCCTGCAATGTCAGAGCATCGGCATCTCTTGAGTTTGACAGGCAGATCAGCTGTTTGGCATATCCAAAGCATGCCTAACCAACACCCTGCGGCACGATGTTACAGTTTGGCGCCGATAGAAAGACTTCTTATTAGTTTCAATATCTTGGTACACAATCAGGGCTGTGGTTTATTGTTGACAATCTGATTTCTCATGTCCTTCGATTCACACCACTGACCTTCTGGATACTGGCGAGTACTGGCAGTACTACCACCACCCACGGGGTTTAGAAGTCCCAATCTATTATAGTCTTACATCATAATGCAAAGCTTGAAATGTTATTCTAAAAGCGTGCAACGAGGATTAAAAGGAATCTGTGACATCATCCCTCTGGACAGCAAGATTCTAGTGTTGGAGTTTCGTTTTGAGCAATCGTTTAGATTCACATTTCGAGATGATTTTAGTTGTGCAAACAGGGCAGTGACTGTTCATACTTCCTCTTTATCAGCCTGAACAGCACTGTGTAGGCCATCAGATAGGATATCTTTACAATACTGCCCTTCCTGATTGAGGTGGAATTTTGATAGGACATTTATTAACACTGTCCTTTTGGGTTTTCTTGGGTTGACCTATTTGAAATCAACTGGCCTTCTTTAATCTAAAACAAGCACTAACATATTTCTTATAACGCATTTGTTATTAAACTAACTAGTGTCTATTATTATGTTACTAGTACTTCTTTTTAAGAGACTGAAAGATAAAAATAATTCGCTATTCAGATTTTTTGCACTTTTCTTTGCTACTGGTCAGAATCTCAATACAGACAAGCAACTACTGTATTGATTCTAGCAATAAACAGCACTATTTTATTAAATACTGTGGGGATCTGTGGTTTATTTATTAACTATTCACTTCAGACTTATGTATTTCTATTGTTGCTGGTATGATACTAGCTTACTACCAAATAAACATTAGGCACTAGTAAGTATTGTTTTGTTTATTGTGACTACTCAAACTCTTACTAGTGTCTAGAATATTTCATTGTTACTAGTAGAAAAAGAATAGTTAACTGTCAGTACAGTGGCTAGTAACAAAAGAATATATACTACTTGGTACTAACATAAGTATCTGAAGATTATTTTAATAATAATTGCCAGCCAAATTGAAAACGGTTTTTTGGTACTTTTTAAAAATAGCAAAACTACCATAAACATAAATAACGTTACTTTTTTTTGTTTTAAAGAACATTACATTTTATCCTAATGCACCACTAAGTCTGTTGCAGAACGAGTAAATTCTTACCATGTCAACTGGGATGTTGCCCGTCATCTTTGATATACGTTCTGTCTGGTCTTCAATTTAGATTAAAATAGTTTTTCTTCCTTCAGTTTGCTTAAGAAAGAAAGTTTTGACAGCAGTTGTTCATGCACAGATCACTCGTCTGGTTAGTCCTGTAGGTTCGCTGGTAGAGGTAGTTTAGCGCAGGAAGGAATTGGTTGTTCTTCTTCAGACAGGCTTCTGACTTCTTGCTTTTTCATGACATGAACTTCAAAACGGAGAAAAGAATAATTTGAGGAATTTATATTTATGTGGGAGGACCCCCTCCCATCCTGAAATAAAAAAAGATATATATATTAGGGAAAATGCGCCTACGCCATAGGAAAAAAAAACTAAATAATGCTACAATTCAGCCTTTGGTATTTGCAAATATACCGAGAAATGAGTTCCTCGCGAGTCCGCAATAAAAAATAGACCGTAGCCTGGTCGAAATAAATGCTGCAATTCGACGGTTTTTCAGTATTATATCCGTCTTCGTCTGCGCTCGCTCTCTGCTGTCATCCTGCCTCAGAAAAACATGGCGGCAGTTGACGGGGGGAAAGGCTGAACGTGGGGAAACCGGAGCTGGTGAGGCAGATAAAAACGGCGCTATGTCGATCGGTATGTGTGTGCGCGGATGAATACGCCCCCCAGCAGTTAAAGGAAGAGGCGGAGAGAGAGCGAGAGAGAGAGAGAGAGAGAGAGAGAGGCGAGCCCACAAATCCATGCGCGCCCTTATAAACGAATTAGTGGCAAAGGATCTGGCAATTTTTATCGAAATGCTTAATGCCTATTCTTTTTTAGAGTATATAACGCTAAACAAACAAAAACATAATCAGTCTAATGTTGTTTTGTGTTCAGTTTTATTATTCAGTTAGGTAGCACAAAGGCAAGTTCTCAGCAATAGTTTACCTGTGGCATTTGTACCATAGTGACCACGAGTAAAACCAAAATCAATGTAACTGTGGTTTAACTGCTGGAAAGAAAAACCTGACATGGTTAGGCTAATGCCAAGCAGTAACTGAGCTGGTTTAGCTCTCAAAATCCTTATAAAACCATTTGACCGACCAGCAAACCTTCATAAGATGCTTTGAGCTATCTGTTTTTTAGCAGCTATCAGATATCAGAATCATCAGATATTTTGTTTGCATCGTCTTCACAATATTCTAATGTAATTTGACAGGCACTTTTGTATCTGCTTATAACCATTTCATGAATAAATTTACATAGAAAATTAAACGTTGTGTGTGCGCGTGTGCATGTGTGGCCCTGTCTTGAAAGCATGAGGTCTATATCTGTGCTGTTGACTCTACTTCTATTGTCCTCTATTGAGAGGAATTCATTCTGACGCGGGGTGTCAGACCTACAGATACTCAAGAGGATTAACTCTTTAATCTGTCACTGATTCTTCTGTGCTGCCTCCAAAAACGTTTTTGTTCTCCTATGTGCCATTTCAGTCTCCTGTCAGAACAAAATACAGCCACAAATGCCATCAAAACCACGCGACTGTGAATAAATACTCATAAGCAGGGGTTTTAAACAGGTGTGTGTGTGGGGGGGGTTGTCTGGTAGACCGAGACCATAATCTGTTTACGACCGTGTTGACGTTTAGACAAACATGTAACTACTTCCTTTGTTTGATTGCGAATGTTAATCTCTGTAATAGTGTGTTTACATGAACGCCATCGAGTACAAAATAACACAACACACACACACACAAGGAAATCAATTACTGTGGATTATGTGTGTCAAGGTCCAAGGATTGAATGACATAGGAAGCCTTCTCCATTGCAGACATAAGAGCATATAGGTAGAGCTGAAGTGAGATTAGGTCCAGAATAAGCACAGATGCTCTGAGTGGCAGCTTAGTGCTGTGGGAGCAGACCGGAGGGTTTTACATGACTGCCTTTGATAAACAAAGACTTTCCAAACTACTGTTAGAGTTACACGCATTCCTCAAAGTACAAAAAGAGTGCTCTGAACGCATTATCGACAGGCTGCTTGGTCCTTCTGGTGTTTGTTGTTTTGTGTATTTGCAACTTCTGACATTTTCACAGCTTTGAGAAACTGAGACTAGCGCTATATGCATTAGTCACAAACAGAACGCCATTGCAGTTAGAGACGTAACCCTGAGGAAAACGTTATATTGCTCAGGGATGCAAACGTTAAAGCTCAGGAGATCTCACTTATGCTTTAAATAGAAGCTCTGCATGTCTCCGATGTTTCTCCTAATTAATTATATACACAGTATTGAAGATATAAGATTAATGCTGATAGTGTAACTCACATACTCTTGACTTTATACTCATATGACTTTATGATCAAAAACACAGTAAAACCAGTAACATTACAGCATAAAATTACTGTTTTATATACTATAAAATTTTATTTAGCCTACTCCAGTGATGACAAATCTGAATTTTCAGCATTACTCCTGTCTTCAGCGTCACAAATCAGAAAGTGTGTCAAGAGTTGAACGGGGAAATTCCTAAACATTCTATTTGCACTCGTGTTTCTGGTTTATAATTAACATTGTAAAAGTTGGCTTTTAAACTGCCTTGAACATTGATCCTTGACACAATATTTGTAATGATGAACATGATAATCATGTAAAAGGTTTCTTCTTCCATCTGAGATTTACAGTAAGTAAGTAGTGAGGAACTAATTTAGATCTAGGTTATGCGTGTGTGAAACTGTGGTTAGTCTCGCATTACATTATATCTAAACATAAACCTGTTTATGCCTCCCTCATCACGTGTCTGATCCTTTCCATGAAGCTTTTGGCTCTGCTAGATTGGTCGGTGTCTGAATGATCATTTGAAGCACAGGTAACACAACTTTTACTGTGTGTAACTATTGCCCAAATCGCCATGGCAGCCACCATTTTCTGTTTTTCTTTCCAACTCAGAGCAAAACCTTCTGGGATACTCCCTAAACATTTCCACTGTTTCAGTCGCAGCTTTGAAACTGGCTATTCATAATGCTCCTTAAAGGAATTATTCATCTGATTATGCATCATTTACTCACCCTCATATCATTCCAAACCCGTATAACTGATTTTCTTCTGTGGAACACAAAAAGAGAGGTTTAGAAGAATGTTCACGCTGCCCACTTCCATATATGAAAGCAAATGCAGATGCATTCTGTCAAGGTACAAAAATAAAAGCTACCATATTTCTTCAAATGACTTTTTTTTTTTTTTGCATGTTTATAGTTGTCTTCACAACTGTCACAGTGAGTCCATTCACAACCGATTATCCCGAGAGAGAAATTCTACTGAACGTTGTCTTCCACAGAAGAAAAAAACATTGTATGACTGACATGAGGGTGATTACATGATGACAAACACACAAAAAAATGTTATTTTGCACCATTTTGGCATTTCGGTTCTTTACGACATTGCCTTTTAAAAGTGTCTGTAAAACAAAGAGCTATTCTGCTTGGGACAGTTTTGGTTTTAACCATCCCTGAACTCATTTAAGGCTTCATATAACATAGCTTTTACTGTAAAGCCCGTGTAAAGTCCAGCCAGACACAAGATTAGTGCATACCAGGCTGGGTGTGGCCATAATAACAGTATTACCTCAACACAACAACGGCAATAAATACACTGTATTATAAAGGGTGGAGACACACAGTGTATGTTTCATCTGTTTGAAACGTAGCCTTACTTGAGGGCTCAAGTAATGGAATCCACAATGGCTTTAATGTCTTGAAAACTATCTCCCCTTCCGAGTGATTAACCTTTTACCTTTAACCAGAAATATCAACAGATGTTGCTTTTTCCATCAGCCGTGACATCATCTGCTGACTTCATGTGGGCAGCCTTGTCTAATACCGCTTAAGCCCACCTCATTTGTGGCAAAATAAAAATAATACCACATCATCCTGTACAGCTGTAGGGGGTTGGTATGACAGAGCACCTTGACATCCCATTTTGTGTTCCTTCAACATTAGTGATGATGACAGGAAGCTGCAAATAACCAGACCACCTCGCAGGACCTCAATTAGCACTGGCGTAATGCGAGTCCTATCGCAGGTCTAATATCGACCATTATCTTAATGAGGCCTCTAGTCACGTGTGGCTACGAACAAGAGAGGAGGATTTTCTCCATTTCAACAAGGGGTTGAACTTCTTCTTGTAAGTTGGCCTGGGACAACAATTCAGGATTAGGATGCAGGTTGGTAGGCAGTCTCTATTGAAAGAATAACACAAAATCAAATAGCAGTTATTACTGGGAACATTAATCGGGCAGATGGCAGATTGACCTCGTGCGTTCAACACAAAGACAGGCCTGAAGGCTTTAGAGGGAGTGTTTACTGCTTCAGGGTTATTACAGGGCTGGAACTACAACTAAAACCATGCAAAATATTATTTGAAATAAAATTAACATTTGTTCTTTTCATTTGGGTTAACATCATTTTAATAACATGACTTAAAATGGCAAAAATAAAAAAATACATAGATGTATTTTTAAATATAAATTGAAGTGACAAAACATTTTTGTAGTTTTGTGTTGTTTTGTCCATTTTATGTCTATATAGTATTTTTCTTTTCTATATATTACTTTTCTTTATTTTTTCAAATTAAAATAAAATATATTTTCATATGATATATATATATATATATATATGTGTGTGTGTGTGTATATCCTTAAATATTTGTTTTATATGTTAAATTATTGTTAGAATTATTATTACAAATTAATAACAAAAAAAACTTAAC
>JAUMHP010000059.1:11886100-11909501 GCA_032361065.1 Enteromius trimaculatus
TGTGGCGTGCATAGGTTTTTCAGATATCATAATTAAAAAGTGTAACAAAAAAGGCGTGCTGCAGTAAATATAGCTAAATCTAATCACTCTTGGACGGTTTTACTGAATCGACTATAGAATAAAAAGTATTACCGTAAATATAATAACCTAAATAAAACAAAAAATTAATATTTCTTATGCATTATTAATGAATTGGAAGCACTAGCAGGTACATGCTATTTATGATAAAAGTGCATTGTAACACCCCAGTTCAGGATAGAAAACATTTTTGAACAGAATGATTTTGAGTTGAACAGAACAACCTATGCTGTATAATCAGATATCCATATGAACTTATTTTGAAACTCCATCTTTATCTCGAAACTGAAAACTCTAAACTCTAACTCTGAGCTCTAAATCTAATTTCTACATTTTCATATCTAGCATTTCTATATATACTAGCCTACTTTGTGTTTACTCTCTCCGTGCGTCTGATTATTAATACTTGTGCGAATACGAGTTAGATAGAGATTGTGGGTAGCAATATATATAATTATTTAATACATTTTAAAATGTAAATCGCGTCATTTAGACCGTATATATAAGACATTTCGTATTCTAAATAATTTTTTATCTCATTTAACTTGCGTCTCTCTGTCTGTTTGTGTGTAGCTGCTGTTAATTATAGTTTAGATCTGAGTGTTCTGATGGTGTTGATTCAATCCCTGCTGCTGCCTAATTTAATTTCAGATAGTATGTTCGATGCAGGCAAGGCAATCCGGATGATGGCGCTCGTGTGCTGTAAATGAATCTTTGTAAAAACTTTATTGCTCGCGCCAACGAAACCGGAAGTAGTACGTTGAGCGTACGACGGAGAGCATGCACATGGAAATGTCTCCTACCGGCGTGCTGGAATTACCTAATGCGTTTATGAAATCCAGTTTGGGCTTTCTCCACATTCGATCCGGTTTCGAGGTATGTGTTTGTGCAAACTATGTGAACCTGGAAAAATGGTCGTGGATGCATTTTTTTGTAAGGTTTTGGGCGCTAGTCTTCTAGTCCGCTCAGTATTGCTGTAGCTGTTTGCGCCTGATAGTAGTCAACAAAGAAATATATCTAAATATTTAACTGCTTTATATGTATTTTTACATACCGGTTCTCTTTCAGCAGCTATGGAGAGCGTCTTGTATATTTAGCAATGCAGCTACGTTCATCCAAAACTCAGTAGTCAGTACGAAAACAGTAGATTGATTACATATACACTAACGTTACCATTCAAAAATTTAGGGTCAGTATGATATTTAATTACTCTTTTCTTCAGTGTCATACGATCCTTTCTGAAATCATTCTAATATGCTGTTTTTTATTATTAGTGTTGGAAACAGTTGATAGTTTTTAACTTTATATTTTTTTAGGATTCTTTGATCATTAAAATATTAAAAAGAAAAGCATTTATTTAAAATGAATAATAATGTTCAAAACTACTATTACAGTAGTTTACTGTTACACTACTGTCCCAAAAGTTTGGGAAAGTTTGGCGTTTTTATAATTTCTTCTTTGAAAGAAATTCATGCTTTTATTAACCAAGGATCTATTAAACAGGATCTATTAAATGAACAAAAATGTCATAGCATAGATTTACATTTTAGAAATGTTTTATATTTGGTAAGAAATTGTCAAAGAATCCTGAGAAAAAAAAGAAAAAAAAAATCACAGGTTCCAAAAAATATATTTGGCTTGTTTCCAACACTGACAATTCTAGTAATAAATCAGCATATTAGAATTATTTCTGAAAGGATCATGTGACACTGAAGACTGGAGTAATGATGCTTTGTATCACAGGAATAAATTATATTTTAAAATATAATTACACTGAAAAGATTTTAAATTAAAGTAATATTTCAAAATATTAGGTTTTTTTTTTCAGAATTTTTAATCTAGTAAATGCAGCCTTGATGGGCATAAGAAACCATTAAAACTATTAAATATCTTACTAACCCCAAATTTTTGAATGGTAGTGTACAAATTTTTTTCTTAATACATTTATTGATGTTATTCCTTAAGCGTTGAGGTTAAGATATGTCTTCTGCCGCTGATTCAAAAGGTTTAACATGTAGACAATTCAATTTTTTGTGTATTCAGGCATTATAGACAATGTTTAAGAAAGTTTACTTTGGTTTATAGGACGTTTCACAAGTATTTGCATACTGAAACTAAATTAAGCCAAAACTGTTCTCTTACTGACTTCCAAGCACTGCTATGTTCTTCAAGAAATGCAAATGTAGTTTGAGATGTTTTCTTTGTGTATCAGCCCAGAATGGGTCAGCTGATGTCTCAGAAATGAATTATTCTTTCTCACTGCAGCGCGTTCAGGGGGTGAGCCGGGTGTCACGGTTATGTCAAGTTTATGGCAGCAGGACTCAGCAAAGAATGGAAACCTCAGTGGCATGAGAATGAACGGCGAAGGCACTGGTATAGGGGCTCCGACCCCAGCGGTGGCGGGGTATTTGGGAAAAGTCAGTTATGCTCAGTTCTCTCCCTCTGTCACTTGTGCAAAGCTCCGCTCAAATTTAGTTTGTATTGAATGGAAATTTTATCGAATTGACCCCCCCCCCCCACTTCAAACAAGAACAAAAAACAAGCGATCACGGAAATCTGTGTAAAAGGCGAAAGAATACTCATAAAAGCTCTTCAGTTGTTCAGTTATTGTTTATAATTGTGTTATGGGTATTTCTTATTACAATGATTTTCTAATATAATGTTTGTTTGTTTACAGTGTGAAGACAGAAGCGACTCACCAGGGAACTGTCCATGTTGCTTGGCAAAAGGACAGAAAAATGCCCTCCGGTTTTATTCGGTCAACCTGGAGGAAACTGTTATGCTCTGTACCAATCCAGTGGTAAGTAGCTTACGTTGTGTTTTTCCTTGTTTATCAGGAAATGCTGACACTTCAATAAATCTGACAACCTGTCAATAATATATCTGGGTTATTTTACGCTAAAACAAAAATAACTAATATTTGTTTTGCGTAAAGTATGACTTAGTATTTTTTTAATATAATAAATGTATAACCTTTGCATTTGGAAACACACACACAAAGTATAATCATAGTAAGGAAGTGTTTTTCACCTATTTTTTCATTGATGCTTAGTTTTGAAAGAGAAGCGGTGCAATAAAATGATAATGATGGAAAGAAATAGGTACAATATTGTTGTATCTAATGAGACTCCATTGAAAAATCACATAAATTAAACATAAAATCCAAAGCTTTAGGGGGTTTTTACTGACAAATTGGAGGGGAAACGTTTAATCTGTCATGAAAATAATTTAACTATCACATTAATTATCTTTTAAAGGAAGTAGTTGCAAATGTTTGCAATAAAATATTATCCAATATTATTATTCTCTGTTGTATTAATGATATTTGTCAAAGTATTAAATGCTTGTGACTCTTTTATTAGCCACTGAGATGGAGTCATTAACATCTGTGGTGTGTTATTCTGTTGCTTTCCAGTGCCTTTACCCATTGATTAGTACATCTCTTGAAGATGTGCGTGCTAGCTTGTTTAAAGATGGATGTAAGAAGAATGTTTCTTCCCTGTCTGATTTGGACGAAGCATCCTCCCCCTCAAAACGATCAAGGGTGGAGAAACTAGGAATTTCGTCTGCTGTGCCTGAGCCATGCGGTGCTGACGTCAATGACACCGCTGAAACACAAATGTTTACTGATGAACAATCAATACTTGGAAACAGTGACACTATTAATGATATTGAGGAACAACAACCCCAAGATCTATCTGCCGCTGCCATCCATGAGGATTTAGATTTGTGTGACAAGAAAGATGCTTGTGTATCTAGTACTCAAGATGAGGTCGAGGAGATTGTTGGAATGGATGTAGATGTGGACTCGTCAGAGCTGGTTCCTGTGCAACCTCATCTCTTCTGGAAAAATGAGGACAACCTGTGTTGGTTGGATTCCTTGTTGGCGATGCTTGTGAACTGCAGGACCATCAGAGAGACTCCGTGTCAGAATGTAAAGCTGACTGACAAGTCGACTTCAGTGCCTTCCTGCAGCTTTGCTGTCTGGAACTTTTGCTCCACATACGATAAGACATGCTGCTATCTGAAATCCAAGGAGCAACAGTGTGAAGGTAAGAAACCATCCCAGGGCTCCAAATCATCCTTTTATTTTGTGTTTATTTTATTAGCTTTTCATTTGTTTATGCTAGATTAATTGTAAGTCATTAACAAAGTAAACTTATATTATTATTGATATAAATGCCATAATTGTATCAAAATTAATACAGAATTAAACTTTCAAATGTTTAAAATATGTATTGTTCTCATAATAATGTATTATACAAGTAATTTGTAAATTAAATATTAATGTTTATGTATTCCTATTTAATACAATATTACTTGTACTTTTTTATTTTGTTCTTAGAAAAATATAAAAAAATACAGATTATACTACTTAATATATTAATATAATATATACTATTTAACTGTGCATATTTAAGTAAATTGAAAATCATTACTTAGGTTAATAGTAATTATGTGTATATATATTATTTAACTTTAAATTATTTGTATTTATATATAGTAAGACACTATAATCTGATCTAAAGTAAAAAAAAAAAGAAAAATGTAATTGTAAGCTATTTAACTTAAATGGTTAGTAAAATGAAAATTAGTCTGTGTTTTAGTCGCCCTCAAGCCATCCTAGGTGTATATGACTTTCTTTCAGACTAACCTAATTGGCATTTTATCAAAAATGGTCCTGGCATTTGTAAGCTCTATCATTGCAGTGTTTCCCTTTTAACAATCCAAAACACATCAAATAAAGTGCACATATCCATAATAAAACGCATCTTGTTGCAAATCTATGCGATTTTGTAAGGTAAATATCCATATTTCAAATGCAATAAACACTTTTCACTCACTCCCGCTGACTGTGGTACGAGAGAAGCGGTATACATAAGACGCATACATTGCCGATAATAAATTAGAAGCACAAACCAAGGATTTGTAAAGAAAAATGTTGGAGGATTTTTATATAAGTCAAGAGGAGACCTTTCTCTTTCCTTTGCTCAGAGTACATATCCAATGCATATGTCCTACGACATCCACTGGAAGTATTTATTACATTTGAAATATGGAAAATATTCAAACTAAAACCTATGGATTCACTACAGAAGGGCCTTTATTTACCCCCCGGATCTGTGTGAGGGACGTTTCATTACGTATATTCACGCTTTATTTAACATGTTTTGGATTGTTAAAGGCCGCCCACCGCAATAATAGAAGTGCCTGAACAGTTGTTTAAAATCTATATTTCAGATTGGATTCGTCTGCAAGAAGAAAGGCTTAGGAAGGCTTGCAGTGAATTAACCCTTTAAATTTATTAATTTATTTTTGTATTCGTACATTAACACGCTGTAAATTTAGATGTACAACATTTTGAATTGATTAAATGTATTTTTCATAATTTACAGTAGTCAACATTCGAAGTGAATCAACTTAGAAGTAGTCCTAAGACAAGAACGCATTTTGGATTTAAATTCTAGGACTTTGATAAAAGGGTTTGAATGTTCAAAGCAACGTCAAATGTTGACTAGTGTAGTATAAATGTATTTAAACTTATTACATAGATGACGGTATTTAAATGATTAATTATGTATACGTATGTTAAAACTTCATTTAAAAAAATAAACTAATGCAGTTTGTGTTAGCTTTAAAGAAAGTTCCTTTACCTAGGAAATGCACTGTTATAAAGAGGTCTGCATTCACGTGCTGGAGAGCTTACCTGTTTTTGGTTCTGCAGATGAGGTAACCAAAGTCCCCGCTGATGTCCTGTGTGAGGCAGAGCGGCAGCTGTCTGCTCTCCGTCTGTCACTCTTCAAACTCCTTCAGCCTACACTCAAGTGTGAAATTGGTAAAATGGTTCACCAGCTAATCATAAAAGCATTTGATATCAATGGTGTTGCCTGTCAATAGTGTTGAGTGATAATCTGCTCTGTCATACAGGTCAGCAGGAGACACCCGTGTTTGCTCTCCCTCTCCTCCTGCGCTCAGACAAGTGGGCTCAAGAGCTTTTCCAGCACACTGTCCGTTGGGAATTTAAGTGCACTGCTTGTAGTTATACTCTAAATGACAGGTAAAGACTTCAGCAATGTTATTTTAAATCATTATATGTTTGCTATTTAAATGAAATGCATGGTAATTGTATGCAAATCAACCTTCCTCTTGTCTTGCAGTGCTGAGAACACTCTTACGACCTTCACTCAGATTCTGAATGACTGGCACCCACTAAAAGCCATCCACCGCACTCAGTGCAATAACTGCAACCGTAAAAACCAGAGGAGGAAAATGGTGCTTGAAAAGTAAGCATTGGAATAGCTGTACATTTCCTTGAGCACAATTTAACCTGTTGGTCTTTGCAGTTGGTTGATTGTCTTTGTCCGTTTGTTGCAGGCTGTCCTCTGTGTTTGCAGTGCATTTTGTGGAGGGCTTGCCCAGGAAAGACCTCTCTAAATACTCATTTGAATTCCAGGGTGCACACTACAATGTTAGCACTGTCATCCAGTACAATAATCATCTAAAGCACTTTGCCACTTGGATCCGCCAGAGCAACGGTGAGTCTTTTATTTTGGGAGTCCATAAGCTGATCTATTCTCACTACTAGTGTTGTCAACGGTACCAAAATTTAAGATGTCCTTGTTACAGTGTAATTATACATTAAGTACTGATTATATTAAGTAACCGCATGTACTTACTGTATGATTAGGGTTTGGCTTAGGGTTACTTGTAGTTCTGTAGTTTGTAGTTCTGAATCAACCAATGATTAGCCAGTGATGAATTTCAGTTAATTTTATTGCTGATATAACACATTTGTTCAGCTTAAAATGTTTTTGTTTTACTTTCATGTTACCAAATAAGCAAAACCACCGTGTATTATTGACTACAAATGATCAGCTAACAAAAATAGATTTATCTCCGATTAGTTGTTCTATAAAATGTTATAGTGGTTCATTTACATTTGTGTTCTGTCGTATAGGGTCATGGCTGGAACTCGATGATATGAAATATCCTTACAGCATCATCCATAAGAGGTTTTCATTTCCTACCAATGAAATTCACATCGTTTTCTGGGAATGCGACTCCACTAAAGAGGAAGCTTCAGAGGTTTGCTCACCGACGGCTCCTTCGGCGCTCACGGATCTCGAACTGTCAGATTCTGTGGCCGATGACACGTGTGTCCTCAACGCGCTCACCGTGGAAGACTCTACTGCCACCAGCACTCTGGACGCATCCATTGGCAGCACCACATTACTGGACACCTTTGAGGGTCTGTCGCATACAGACATAGTGACCCTCACTTTCGTTGATGAGAACAAAGCCACCGAGGCCCTTCAGACTCTGCAGAGCCCGGCTGTCACGCCGGCCGCTTTCTCTAGTCTTCCTGTAACATCTAGTTCATCTTGTATCTCCAAATCCGTTTGTGAACCTTCAAAACCTCAAAGCTCTGGTTTGAAGGAATGCTCTTCAGTTGTGGCAAAACCATCAGTGGCTGCACCAGTAAATGCACCTCCACCGCTTGCACTCACATTACTTGAACGGCACCCTTCCTTCCAGTCGACACCGGTAAGACTTCCTCCTCCCGCTCCAAAACCCTCTCTGAAATGTGACAACGAAGCTCTGCCAGCGAAGCCAGCTGACATGTTCGGTGGCTTCTTAAGCAAAAAAACGCCAAATTCAAGTGGCGAGAATCCCGCTGTAGCGCCTCAGCACAAAGCGGTCACCCTTCCTGGCGGCATATGTGGTGCGTCCGTAACCAAAAATCCCGGCCTTCCTGCAGACCAGCAGCCCATTAGCACTACAGAAGCCCTCAGGCTGAAGCTACTGAAAAAACTGAAGGCTAAAAAGAAGAAACTGGCTAAACTAAACCAGATTTTGGGAAATTCTGCACTGAAACCAGACAGCACAGCCCTCTCTTCGCCCTATTCTGTCTCCTCGAGTACGACAACGTACGACAGCCCAGCGTATGACCAGTTCTTTGCTGAGCTTTTGTCTCCTGCGAATACCGTCAGTAACATCTCTCCTGACAGCACGGGGCTCCTTGAGATGTTAAACAATGGCCAGAATGCGGAGACGACACAGCAAAATCCTTCTGTAGCAACCGTGGTTCCAGAGGCAAATTTAACCTACTCTTCTTCTACTAATGACTCTGCATGGAATTTTGATGAATACGTACAGGCAGGGATGGGCCAGACTGCAATCGACAACACCGATTTTAACAGCTTAGATATATTTTTCTGATCAATAAAAGTTTTACAAACCATTTTACAAACCATTCATTTGGTTTGGTGTCAGAACAAGTTAAGAACTCTTCTTTGTAGTTTTGTATTGGGAATGCAAGACTTTTGTTTGGAAAGCCTGCGGTCCAACATCAGTTAAATCATATTTTCATATTTTGTCTGATATACTTGAAGAATCAAAAAATGTTCAGTGGTGCAGAGTACGCAATGTTTGAAGATCAGTTAATACGCAGTGCATTTGTAAAGGTTTGTACATCGTTGTACAGTTGTTTAATTATTTTTTTGTGTTTTTTTAATGTTATCTCAGTATTTAAAGAGATTCATATTAAATGGTTCCAAAAATGTAATGTGTTGTAATTGACTTTTAATTTTAAGAGTAAAGGCCTCAATGATCGTATATGATGTTCCTGCACTTTCTCTTGGATAGAAATAGCACTTTCTAACCAATTAAATATTTGAATGACCTCCAGTTTGAGGTTGGAGGTGGCCACAACTGAAATTAAACCAAAAGTGTGAATTTTTAATTTGGAAAATATGAATGCAAAGATGTTTTGTTCCCCTCAGTAAGATCAGAGTGTGGTTGTTTTAAGGAGTGTGAAAACGAGCAGTGAGTAAAAAAAGTATTTAGACACGTGAGCCTCAAATAAAAATGCACTAATTGTTAATCTGTTGGACGTCTATGTAAATTTGAGGAAAACTTCCCTCACATCCGCATAAAAAAGACTTTGAGAGCAGTTGGTTAAAAACAAATTAAGATATGAAAAAAGCTTCGTCATAATTTGTTTACATATTGTTTGAAGTCCCATTTTTTATCTAATGCAATAAAATTCTGACATCTTACAAGATCGCTTAATGTATGAGTCAACATACTGTGCTGATTTATTCAACACCTATATTAACAGCTGAAATATCAGTCCAGCTCAGACTTGAGTTATAACAGCCAAAGTTATAGGTCTATACTAAAACAGAATTTACCAGGTTTGGTTATCTATATTAAGTATACTCATTATATTTAGTGTTTAAATGCCATTTGGTCTGTTGGCTGGGCCGGAGTATGTTATCAGTCAGTCTCCTGAAAATGCAGTAGACTGAGACAATACTAATAATGTTCAGGTGTGACAGATTAAGAGACATACAGAACCAGGATTTACAGTCAAATACGAGTCGAAACCAGCTGCAAAATTACATTAACGCCAGCAGAGGGCAGTGTTTACCAACAAAGCCGTCAACAGAGTCATGATTAAACTTTATTTAATCCAAAAACATCAGCTGATAGAATGAGCTGTGAAAAACGCAGATATACCAGGAACGAGTAAGTAAAACATACAAAATGTGCCATTTCACGAGGAACCAGAAGGGCTGAACGCTAGAAGATGTTCTAGTGGCCCTCCCATCAGGAAACGCATCTGTTTAAGGGTGATTTTATCTGTGATGCTAAAAATGATCACACAGACAGACCCCGAGCCGCAGTGCGCGCGTGAGAACATGTATCTCGCAGTGATGGACAGCATTTTCCTGCTTGCGCTGGTCACGCTTCTCAGCGTCGTTCAGAATGGTATGACATTTATACTTTATTATTATTATTATTATTATGTATAACTGAAAGACGTGTGTGCGATGTGCATGCAAATTATCATTAAACTCATTGTGCTGTTCACACAACCGCCAGGAACTAGTCTATAACGTAGCCTCAATATACATACACTTGTATTAAATGACTATGTGCAGTATTTCCATCTCTCCTCTAGTGTTCTTCGCCTTGAAGGTTGAGAAAGAGTGCACCGGCCAACATTCCAAGCACCATTCTGCAGCGTTTGAGCGTTTGTCCTGTGCGAAGTGAGTCACTGTCTCGAGCTTATCCACTCTAGAGTTTGACTGGAAAATTAACCATGTTTTGAGCATTTATTATTATCTGTTTATGAAATAGTGTCGCTTCTTTTAACAGTTTGAAATCTCCCTGTTGTTTTGTAAACTAACTTCCTGCTTTATTTACATAATGTTGCAAAAGGGTTTCACCAAAGAGCACGCTTGCACTGGTGTTTCTGTCTGTATATTGATAGCCTATAGCTGTACATTTAATTTAAATTAATGTAAATTGGATAATCTTAAGTGAATGTGAATATAAAGGGGAAAAGGTAGAAAATATTCAAATTCCAAGTAGACTTTAGATCAGGAGAGCTGTAGCCTATTTTAAAAATGTATTAGTATTATTATTACTAATCGAATATGCAAGATAAAACAAACTGGCAGCATTATTATCAGCTGCACATCTAGACTGTTGGATTCTAGTTTGGTACTTTATCTCAATTTAGATGCAATCATAAAGTGTCATTAACCACCACCAAAGAGGAAGTAACAGCTCTTTCACAATATTTCTGAAAGATACATGGAAGTGCTGCAAGAAGAACTGACAGCATGTCTTTAGTTTGGTCAAATAAAATACCAGAGTTGTCTGGTAGAGTTTATAGTGTTTGTATTTACTGTTTTCTCAGTCGAAACTGCATGGACACGTATCCAACATTTCTGGCTGTACTGTGGTGTGCTGGTATCTGCCTCAGCCAAGGTACAGTTCATCACATATGTCCAAAAACAACAAGCGAAAATTAAAGTAAGAGTTGCTTTAGAAGTGAAAGTGGCTTTGTTATTTTCTGTTAGTAACTTTCACTACAGTATAGTGATAGGATCAGACCAAATAAAGCACCTCTTTGTACTGCAGTAGAAATGGTTTGCATTTCCTGGCTAATAATTTCTGTTATGACCCATGTGCAAATATTTGTCAACATAATAACTGAGATAGGCTGAGTCGCTAAGAAACCAGCAAATATATAATACAAGTCAGCCCTAATAAAGCAGTACAATAACTTTCTTGGAAAAAAAACCTTTTTTGTTCCAGCTCCAGCTGCCTTTGCTGGCATTATCTACCTTGTGGTGCGGCAGAAGTATTTCGTTGGCTACCTAGGGCAGACTTGCCAGAGGTAAGATTTTTAAATCCATAACTATGAACAAATAAGATGTAACAAATATATGTTTTCTAGTGCTAAAGCAGCATTAGAGTCAACTGAAACGTCATCTTCTGGGATTCCTGGCTTTAAAACTACATGAAACGCGGACAAGTGTGGGTTGTTCTGCATTCCAGCAGCATTAGATGTTGCCTAACGTTTATCTCAGTACAAATAGGCTATTAGTCATTGAACTGTTGCTAATTTATGATATGGGCAGAACGTACGTGGGTTCCAGTCCTGGATGTTGCTTTATACAGACACAGTGTTATACAGTGTTGATTTTACAGATATTCTGCTTGTATGCATGACAGCACTCCTGGGTTCCTGTTCGGGAAACGCATTCTCTTCTTCCTGTCTCTCATGTGTGTTGTGGGAATCATGAATCACCTGATGCTCACCTATGGTGGCAGTGACTACAAAGAGTACATCCAGACCATCACCAAAGCAGCGTCAACGCTTCTGCTCTTGCCCTGAACTGCGCCACACTGATTTTTCTGCAGCTGAAAACAGTACTGCAAACACATCAGGGTAGATAAACTCTTTCGGTTAACGGTTTGTCAGAGGATGTGGCAAGAACTGTGTGAAGCGAACAGAGTGACGGTCACAGAGGCATTTATTTTTACATATTACAAAGCTTAACAAAATAGCTTTTTTTTTTTTTACTGTAACTATCCCAGTATATGCATTTGAAGAAATGTTTTAAATGGATCGTATCATGCTTTATTTTTTTCATTGAGCGCAACATGCAAGGTTAGGAAAAAATGTTCGATTTCACACTTCTCTCTGAGCTTCAGATTTAAATTGGTCAGTTTTTTTTGTTACTGTGCCTTTAAAAATGCCACGTTCTGCTCAGGATTGCAGGTTTGCTGTCGCGTGAAATATACAGTAGCTAAGCAAAGTCCTCAGATTCTTTGCAAAGTTCGCATTACATGACAGGCTTAAAAAAATGAAAGGGATGAAATATCAGACTCAAAATATCAGGGTATAATTGCACATAGGGCTGGGCGATATGGGTAAAAAAACCACGATAACATTTTCATATCAATCGATAACAATAATTATCACGCTAAATTTCAGATCTTTTATTACCTCAGTTTTATATGGTGAAATGTAATTATTTTTCATTCAAATTAACCATTGGTCTTCCAGTTATATTCCCTTACTCCATTAATACCTTTAATTCATGTCTACATTAATAATATCATAAAACGTTTTAGGATTATTCCACATTTCTTCCACAATACCATGGTGCAGTTAGTGTTACTAGTCATATCCTTCATTGAAAAGTCTTCTGACTGTAACGTTGCGCTGTTTGTCGACCCTGCTTCAGCCGACTTCATTTGTGTTCTCCATTGAATTCAAGCGCTTCACACAACTGTAGATGCATTTTCATGTCCCATTATTCACATTAAGCTTTTTTCGCACATGCTCAAGCCAGCTCAAGTAATCATAAACACTTTTTGGCGAATTAAGGCATTTTTATTCTAAATTTAGCATGGCATCACTCATTTCTGATGCAATGCTTCAAAATGCCATTGGAACTTAGAGCTGGTATGATTCAAATGAGTATTTTATTTGTGAGTAAACATCTTTTTGAATATTTATCACTCTTGTTATCGTTTTTTGATGTGAATTATATTGAGATAATTATCATTATCGTTTTATTGCACATTTCTGTTGATGGAACTGTATGCAGAGCTGTAGGTGCTACACACAGCAAGTAACAGCACAAGACATTTGTAAAAAAATCATATAATTATGTGTTTATTTGGTTTGATTTCAATAATCCAAAAAGGTAAAAAATTGATTTCTCATGATATGACCTATTTAAAGCAATGAAGGTGACACATCAGGGCAATTTAATAAAGTGACTCATTTAAAAAACGATTGTAACTATCTTGAGTTTGCTAGTTTACAATGTGAGGATTTATGAAACGGACATTTCTGCTTCAACAGAATTATAATTAAGCGCCAGTGCTCTCTATTTCTATGTATTTGATTCTTTTTGTATGACTGCTGACATGAGCAAAATAAAGTCTTATTTACAGTAAAACCGTAAACGTTTAAGGTGCATTAATGGTCTTCTCATCTGTGCAGGGCTTGAATTTCCACAGACGGTTTTCAGTAGATACTTGCTGTTTCATACAACATTTTGGGTGTTGATCTCATCTCCCATGATAAGAGACCCCAGGATCACTTTACACTCACAGTCTCAATACTAGAAATCATCAGAGAGGTCTGCTTGGTTATAAAAACACACCTTGAACTGTCGTTTGCTGCAGCCGAACCAGTAGGGAAAGTCAAAAAGAGCGTCAGAACGATACTTGATGGTGAAATGTGTGTCTTTCCAGATGGGCTTTTCAGGAATTTGAAAGTTCTCACTGACCCATCCCTGTAGTGCAGCACTAACATCAACCTTAACAAACAAAAATAAAAATTAGGTATATGTATATGATTTATTTCTTTATTTTTACATAACAAGAGGAAGGGCACTAAATTTGTACATCATTAAAAAGAAAGTCTCCATTGAACTCACATCAACTGCATAACTTTCTCCAGCAACAGACGAAATAGTCATGTCTAAGCCTCTCTCCATTTCCCATCTGATCATTGGATGACTGCCATTGATTGCCACCACATAATACCTAAGAACTACAAAGTAATGAAGTACAACAATAAGAAGGGTGAGGTGTTTGACTTTACAAATACAGTTTATATTGTTCAAGTTTAATGATACCTTTCTTGTTCACATAGTGACAACACTGCTACATTGCATTGATACATTTTTTACAACTGTAGTGCTTATTAAACACCATATTAAACACTATTTTAAATAATTTATGTACATTTCAGTCAAGCATTTATGACAACGAAAAAAAAAAATATTTTAAAACATTGCAAATTTACTGTAATTCTACATTATTTTTTATTAATTTCAGATCAAATGTTTTTTTAATCTAACAAATATTTCTTTTGATTTTGGTGTTGTTTATAAAATTGGTCACTAAAATTAGTCAATTTTTTTAGTCAATTTTTTTTTTACCTTATTTTTTTCCGAGATTTTTAAAAATGATTAAAATATCTTAAAAATTGTGAACTGTATCTTTTAATAAATTTATCAAGAAGCTATCAATCCATTCTATTATCCAAACCTATGCCATATGTAAGAAATATCCTTTTTCAGAATACTGTATTTAAAATATGATTTTGTCATTTTAATATAAATGTATTGATATATTGTTATATCATTTAATACATGCACACAACACCCCTCTGGTTCTACCTAAACACAGATACTTCAATAAATTAATAGTACCTGAAACATCTCTGTTTTTCTTTCCTTCAACCTTTGTTTTGGTGCATGCAGACACGAGGATGTATATTATTTTTGAGGTTAGCTCTCGTCTCAAATCTGTGTACTCCCCCAAAGTACGTACTATGACTTTCCTGCAATGGCCAAAAAAGAGTTACAAAAGCATGCTATATCTAAACCTGCATGTTGTCACGACTCATATGAAGTTATTTGAATATCTTACCTTCCAGGAGAATTGCAGAAAATCACTTTCCCCTTGCTAGACAGGACCTCATCGATGAACACGCAGCTGTTCTCCTGATCCCACTTCACGACTCTGCAGCCCGCGCGACTCTCGACAGTGAATCCACGAGGAGGGCTGTTCACGAATGACTCCAGCTCGATAACGTGTGCAGCAAAACCCGAATTCACGTTTCTCCGCATTTTCTTTGTTTTGTATTTTCTCGAAGACAAATCCGAGTATCCGTCGAGCGCGTGAGTCGCCCTTCGCTTTGGTGGGCGTGGAGCTGGTTTATTAATCTGTGCATCACAGCCAACTGACTCATAGTCCAGAAACTGTTACAGAGCAACTAATACGGGAAGGTTCAGTTTTATCACCTGTTACACTAATTTAGCGGGGTTTGGTGACCCAGGCGCCTTCATTTTATAATAAAAAAACAGCATATGCTGCTGGTTAGGTATGTTTTGAAGCTGGGATGCTGGTTTAACAGGGCAGACTCACACAGACACGTAATGTTTTACATAATGGAGCTATTTAGTTCAAGTTTCCTATTAGTCACATTAAAAGTAGGTCATTTAGCATCCAGTAGTAAAGTAACATTAGCCTTTTCCTGAGGGAACTGTTACTGCAAGACTTTTCTATCGCTACTGTATTGGGAAAAAACAATTAAAAGGTCCAAGATGGTTTGCAGACTACCACGTGGATCTATGGATAGTTTTAAAGTGGTTTGGGTGATTTATTTAGGCTTGAATATACTTGATACTTCTAAAGTAGTTACAGAGTCTTTACATTTAGCTTTATTTAGTTTCCCCACAGAATTGTTTTTTGTTTACTCAGGGTTAGGCAAAGATGGTTGCTGGTTTTGCACAATTTCAAGCCATCCACATCCAAAACTGGTTTAAGTGGTTAAACAGATAGCCTTGCTGTTTGTGACCTGGTTAACCACAACACGGCTTGAACTGACAGACAACTGATAGTTGTTGTAATAGCATTTCACAATATTACTCAACTTTTGATCTAATAAATGCAGCCCTGTGAAGCATGAGACTTCTTTCAAAAATACTGACCCTTGTCAACGACAAACTCTTGTATGTGGTCGTGTATACATATGCAGACATCTATGAAAAATCTTAACATTCGCTCAGAAAATAAAATCTCCAGCTGACACAAAACCACTTGCAAAAACGATGCATGAACGTGAACATCAAAAATCAAAGGCAAACGCAAACCAGACAAGTAACAAAGAGAAGTAAAAAATTTATTGCAGTATTTGCTCCTCCACACATGCTGGGGGTCCCTCGTCCCGCTGTGGGGTGTAGAGACCCAAACCCTGACCCAATACATCAAAATCTACATTTACAAAAAACCCTCCCTTCCATGTAGGCGACAGATACTGCATGCTCTGCTTTCAACTGAATAAATTATGTCCAGGAGACTCCATTTTACAGCACAAAAGAAGTAGAACATAAAGCAGAGGAGATGTTTAAAAGTTTATTTCCCTGGAAACTGAGCTAAACTAAAGAAATCCATCCGGTGCTAGGTTAAACTCCAAGGTCACTTTATTAAGAACATCAACAGACTAATTTCCAACATTCACTTTAGGTTTATTTCTTTAAACAGATTTTTTTTTTTTCGTCAGAGATATAAACATTTTTTGTTTCCGTTTTGTGTTAAACTATGATACAGTGGAGGGGGGAAAAAAATTCAAACAACCAAGTTGCTGCACAACAGCGAAGGAGCTCCATTTCTTTCTTTTCCGTTTAACTTAAAAGATGTACAGGAATCACATCTACATTTCAGACCACACTTTTAAAATCGTCGTTCCTTAATCCGACCAGTTCCTGCCTTGGATCTTAAAACCTGTGAAGTCTGTAGTACTCTTTTTCTCTCCGACTTAAGTTTACAAAACGTTAAATCCTGATGAAGTTTGGCTGCTGAGAGTCTGTTGGGTGTAACAGTTCCAGAGTTATTACAGATTTTAATTAGCTGGAAGTTCCTTCCTTGGCTGCGTACAGTGAACGTAAAGTCTGCACTACTTTGTTGGTCAGTTTGTGTGCGCTTGTCAAGGCAATTTTCTTGTAAATAATGTCAGACTCCTTTATAGTGTCCACCCAAGGCACCAGTTTTCGTCCGTCGCGTTTCTTGGCCTCCGCCCAGGTGCCGGAGTACGATCCGGCCATCCAGCGAATGCTGTAGCCTGTGCTTGTCTTCTGAATAACACGCGCTATCTGCGGCCGGTCCTTGTACTTGGGGCAGCAGATAGCGATGACGTCCATGGCTTCTACCGTTTTGTTCATGTGACCTGATGCCTCTGCGGAATCTCCGCCTCTTCTGGATTTCCGTGAAGACTAGAAGAGAACAAAACATGGCGTTTTAAAGTGACTGTAATGTTAGACGTTGAGCGTCGAATGAAAACATCCGCTTTCTTACCCCAGGAGCCTTTTCGTCTGCATCACTGTCGTCGTCGTACGAGTCAGCAGCATTATTCTTGGGGCTGGAGCCTCCTAGTAGAGCAGTGATGGCTTTATTTCTGGCGTGGATACTGGCTGAAGCGTCCCCTTCCTCATCTTCCTCATCTGGGTCCAAGTGCTCCATTAGTACCTTAAACTGTGGAATAAAACATTTAGAAATAGTCAGAAATAGGGCTTGCAATATGGACAAAATAATCATATTGCGATTTTTTGAACTAATATTGCGATTTTATTTGCGACTTTGGCAACTGTTTTTGCTTTTTCAAACAAGCTTCATACATACATTCTGAATGTATTCAGTGCACAAGAAGTGCATAAGAAAACATTTCACAATGAATGAAATAACATTTACTGACAATGTGCGCATGCATCATATCTGTGCGCATATGATAGATAATTGCGTCGGTAGTTTCTTTGTGCTGCTTCTGAATAAATCTAAATCTAAATAAATTAATAGATAAAATTGCAGCCTTATGCGATTTAGAAATTGCATGTGCTTAAATTGCGATTTTTTTTTGCGATTGCAATTAATTAATTTTTTGTGAATCCGTTTAAAAACTGTCCATTTTAATAAATCAATTCAAAGGCTGTTTGTGTCAATACTAAGAAACATTCAAGTCTTTTTTTTCTTCATATAATTTTTTTTTAAAATTGTAATTGTATTATTTATATTGCATCATAGTATTACTTAATGTTGAACAATCTTTAATTTTATATATTCAGTATATATACACTATATGTATTTAGAAAAACTAATATATTTAGGATTTATTTCTGTTAATGGAAATTATTTTAATAGATTTGTTTATTTTACAATATAAATACAGTCTTCTTTTTTTCAAATGTTACAGAAGATAAAAACACATTCATATTTTTTATATTATGCATATTTTAAATTATTATATTGCTTCTTTGTCTTTTAATAAAAATTAATTAATTACAAATTGGATGATATTAATTATAACATTCACTGATTATTTGCCTGGGAAAAATCCAATGAAGAAAAAAAGAAATAACAGCT
The DNA here is from genome assembly GCA_032361065.1 of Enteromius trimaculatus. Taxonomy (NCBI): domain Eukaryota; kingdom Metazoa; phylum Chordata; class Actinopteri; order Cypriniformes; family Cyprinidae; genus Enteromius; species Enteromius trimaculatus. Next base: position 11,904,425 of record JAUMHP010000059.1, read on the forward strand.
TTAAGCAAATTTCAAGTTATTTTAGAACAAATATATATATATATATATATATATATATATATTTTTTTTTGCCTTTCTAAACAGCACATTATTCTGAATTCAAAACAAACAAAGAAAATTAGAATGTTTACATCTAAATACTGTCTGACGACTCTCCTCTTGACATCGTAAGTGAGATCTGTATTGGAAAGGTTGTTTGACAGGTAGTCCAGTGTCTGCCGTGGGTTGAAATGCACATTGGCCTTCCTGTTTACAGCCTTATCATAAACCTTTGCAGATTCTGTAGGCGAGTACTTCTGAATTTTACTGCAGGAAGAGACAAAGAGGCATTTATTAACACATTCCACCGGTTGTGTCAGACCCAAATGCGTTTTGACCAGCAGGTAAAGCTCACCTGTCAGAGAAGCCATAGAGGTTCTTAAGGTGCTGCTTGAGCATTAGGAGCAGCAAGATGCCCTGAGAAGCATTGGCAAAATCCAACAAGGGCTCGGGGTTGTCAGGTAGACGCTGCATGACCTTGTCCACATCCTCCAAGTCGAGGTCTGAATCCGAGTCAGAGTTCACCGGAGCAGATCGTCTGGATTTCTTGGGCCGACGGACGACATCATCGCTGCTATCACTATCACTGCTGCTTCCTCTGCTACTTTCATCCTCCTCCTCAGAGCCGTATTTTTTCCCTCTTTTTTTCTTCTTTTCCTGTGGTCTAGGTTCTTTTAGCAAAGACTGTGATACAAGGCAATATTGTTAGAAAACACACAGGAAAAAAATAATAATAATGCAACAGTAATGCAACAATAAATAAATAAATAAAAATACTAATACTAAAAATCGTATTTGTTAAAATAAATAAAATTAATTATTGGATGAAAACCCTTAATTTAAGCTTAGGTAACTAAATAAATTAAACTAAAACAAATATAATTTAAGCCAAATATATATAAAATATCAGGTTATTTCTATCATATAAGTGACCACAAAACCAGTCATAAGCGTTCCATTCATAAATGGTTTGTTAGGATAGGACAATATTTGGCTGAGATACAACTGTTTGAAAATCTGGAATCTGAGGGTGCAAAAAATGTAAATATTGAGAAGAATCACCTTTAAAATTGTCCAAATATATTCCTTAGCAATGCATATTATTAATAAAAATTAAGGGTTGAAATATTTACAATATGAAATTTACATTTATGGAACATGATCTTTACTGAAAGGGACCGTATGTAGAATTGACATCTTGTGGTTGACGTAGGTATTGCAGTCCAAATTCAAAATACTGGAGAAAATCCACTGTATTTTCTGCCAAGCGGGCAACCTGGATGCCGAAACACTACTGAATTCGAGATTGGGAGCTAGATGGAGAGTGGCGCTTAAGACCAAAACAAAACATGACAACATAAACATCAGCTGAGGGCCGCAACTGCGCTTTTTAAACGAGAATATCCAGGCTGTACTAGCGATATGAGTACTTGAAATTAACATGATTTAAAGTGCCCCTTATTATTCTTTTTCAAAAATTATTGTTCATGCAGTGTGTCATGTAGCTGTATGTGAACATAAACTATCTGCAAAGTTGTGACGCTGACAGTGCACGAGAAATAAAGTTATTGTCTATCAAAAACAAGAGGTCGACTCACATCACAATCTTTCTGTTATATACGTGATGTTGTGTAACAACCCTGCACGTAACCGGCCATCGATTCTGTACGTTAGTTCTGTTGTGCGGCTGTGGGGCTGTAATGTAGTCTAATACTGATGCAGCTTGACTGTCTGTCTGTCTCATCATTAGCTCCGTTTACATGAAGGGAAGATGCAGGTATTACTCTGCAGTATGGTTAGAAAATGCTTACCTTCATGTGAGCGCCCTATTTACATAGGTTTGGCATAGTTATTATCGCGCTCGACAGCGTATTTATGCGGGTTGATATAAATGAGTGTTTTGAAAACGATGTTGTGTGCACAATGTTATTATTGAAAACGGAGGGGAGGAATTATTAATTCCACTAAATACCCAGCTACGTGTAAATGTGGCCTAAGTAATGATAAACGATGGCTGCAGTGTTATGCTTTATGCAATGCTAAAGTTCATTACGTAGGGGTGTGCCCGGTTCGCTTACAAAAGCACTGTCCACGTTAGTTTTGGTTCAAGCTTTGAGTCTGTGGAGCGCTGTAGCGCTAGACCAATCATACAGGACTGCGCCATCTGACCAATCACAGTGAGGGCTCGCTGGAGGGAGGGGCTTAGAGAAACTGAGTCTTTGAACTGCTTCACACGAGTCGTTTACGAATCATTTAGAAATGTAAATAAAATCTATTTTTAGAGAAAACTAAAGTGTTTTTTGACCTTGCATACATGTAAACCTGTTTTAAGACACTCATAAAACAATATTAGCCTCCTTTAAAATGGAATAATAGGGGCACTTTAATGCCTGTTGAACATAACTGAGACATTTTATGATTATTACAATACATGTCTTGCATACGGTTCCTTTAATGTCCCAATGATTTTCGGCTAAAAGAAAAATCAATCATTTTGACCCATATAATGTATTTTGCCTATCGCTACAAATATACCCCAGCGACTTAAGACCAGGTCCAGGGTCACATATGACAGAAATGTTAGAAACTGAACAGTGAGTGGTTAAAAAAAGCAGCACACCTCTTTGAAGGACTGCAGCAGGTTGCTTCCAGACACTGATAGTGTGATGTCTACATGGTGCATGATGAACAGCGGCTCTTCCTGACTCTGAAATGGGAAGCAGGCAAGATTGTCTGCGATATACAGCAGCGTGTTTACGTCGGACTTCTGCATGGGAAGAAAACAAAACAGCGTTATTGAAGAAGCACAGGCTGCTTTAAAATGTTGACAGATACAGAAAAGCAACTGTATCTCCAGAGGATAACACAAAAGATCAACAGAGTAACATAATGCAAAACATTTTAAAAAGCACTGACCGTGTTGTCATCAAACAGGTTGAGAAGCGAGATGAGGAAAGCCCTGCGGTGTTGTCTGTTTCCGCGCACCATGGTGTACAGGTGAGAGCAAAGAGCCGTGTTCGTCTCATCCTGGCGGAAACCCCTGACTATTGTGTCATTTGAATCCACGATGGCTTGCTGCACCTGATAGGACATCTTCATCCCCGCCACAGCCTTCATCTGTTTGGATGCCATATATGGCCGGGATTATTTTAGTATTAATTGACATATTATAGTTTTGTCACTTTTTAACGGTTTTAGCCTAAAGCACCAGCATCATAAGCTACAAATGCATGTCGGTTGTTCGAATCCACTTACGTGAATAAATCCTGTGTATTTCTTATCAATCTCCACCAGCTGTTGATCAGCTTTATTCCTCATTGTGGGCTCAGAGTCGGTTCCCATTGCGATAAGATACGGAACGCACTAATAGAGAAGGAAACAAGCAAGTTAAAACAAAAGGCTCTTTCAATCCGGCTTTAGGTGAGTTTGTGCAGAGGACACATACCTGTACGGGATGAATGAGGCCTTGGCTGAGTGTCAGGGCGATGACATTGAGGGCAAAGTGCCTTACGCTGGATTGCGTGTGGAAAAAGCTCTCCAGCACCTGCTTGAGGTAGAGCTGCATGATAGAACTGCTCATGCCAGATGAGATGTCACCCATCTCCTTCAGGTCCTCCTGCTTAGACATCTTCTTCCCTGAAAAGACCAAAGACAAAGAGTGAGAATAAAAATAGCAGACCGGCTAGCTGAAAGATGCTTTGAACGCGGACAAGAAAATCTTTTATAAATGACACTCACACTCCCTGTCGGCTTCCTGCATGCGCGAGTCTTCCTCCTGCAGGTATGTCTGCAAGTTCTTTAGCACCTGGATCTTCAGATTCACTGATGTTTTCCTGTCAGCCAGGAGGCAGTTGTAGAGGTTTTTCACATCTGAAGCAAACATTAGTCCTGGGTGCTGGATTAACAGGAAGCCTGGAGGACCGACAGATCGTGGTTTTGTTTACAGTGACTGAAGTGTAAAGGCGAAAACAAGAAATGTAGTGATTATGGAGAGCAAATACTCACCTAGACCAATGATGGCCTTGGTCTGCACCTCCTCGTCCTCGTTTTTAGTGAAATACAGCAGCAGCTCCAGCACTTTGTCCTTTATGACCACCTGAAAGAGAAGACGACCATTAACCAGACGTTTAAAAGAGTCATTCATACAAAAACATTTCAAGGTTACATTTGATGAAGCAAAGTAGTATATTATATGGCCATTAAGACATTTTCCTATTATGACTGTATGCTTTCATGACATTTCGTGTCAATTAAGCACATTTTCCTCAAAGTTCTCATTCTCATAATGTGCCCGGATGTTTCATTTTCAAATTCTCAGATTATAATTGCTGTAGTACAATAATTTGTTATACGTTTTCAAACTTATTAAAATCAGCATCAAAAGCAGCAATTATGTAGAAACAAATTGTAAATGTATCAGCTTTTTCATAATAACAGCAACACGCTTTCTGAGAATACATATTTAATTTATATTTAATTTATACACCTTTATACAATTTTAATAAGAACCATACTTAATACATCACAATTACAGATATAGTTTTAAATGAATTTAATAAAATTACTTTAATGATTTAATAAATTTGACAACTTAGTCCCACTGATCTATTAAAAATAGATGTCTATTTTTTTATGCATGAAATAGTTCTTGTGATGTAAGACTAATAATACATAAATATACAAGAAGAATATAATTAATATCATAACTGTAATGATATATATATATATATATATAATATATAATATATAATAATTTTAATACAATATGTAAACAATTATTTATTTTGATTGTGTTAATTCATAAAACCCATTATTAAATATACCAAAATTAAAATATTTAACTCTTGACAAAACTGTGAGATTAATACAATTACAAAAACATTCTGAGATCTAAAAGGAAAAAAAACAAATGTGCATATTATATATATATATATATTAGTGCTGTCAAACGATTAATCGCAATTAATCGCATCCAAAATAAAAGTTTTTCTTTACATTATATATGTGTTTATGCTGTGTTTGTTTATTTTGTTTATAT
>JAUMHP010000059.1:11909601-11932011 GCA_032361065.1 Enteromius trimaculatus
AACTGCATTTACATTTAAATACTTTAAAAATATATACCGTACGTGTGTGTTTTAATATAAACAAAATAAACAAACACAGCATAAACACATATATTATGTAAAGAAAAACTTTTATTTTGGATGCGATTAATCGCGATTAATCGTTTGACAGCACTAATATATATATATAATTTTTTTAATGCATACAATATTTTTTTACCTTATTACTGCCTTTGAACTCCTCTTGGTCAAAGTCAAAGTGTCGGCAGAGGGCACCCACAGTGAAGAGTGAACGCAGCAGAGCAGGTTTATTAGAGACCAGTACAGTGCTGTTCGGATCTTCTTGATTCTGCAGCTTTAGCTTGTTTAGCGCTCCTTCATATGAAAGAAGAATCATTTTTGAGTAATAAACACTCTCAGCATCATAGAACAGCAAAAGACTCCTGACAGTTGTACTGCTCACCATAATATCGGTTGAAACAAGACCACACAAACTTGTAATTATGGGTGACCTTATTGACAACCGCACCGAGACAACTCACGCAATGCTGCACAACCTGCAGGAAACAAGACAGATGGCACCATGAAGCTTTTCACGTAAAAACCGCTGGACCCCAGAGCTGCTGATATTCGCTCTCCAACTGACCGTCATGCCGTATTTGATGATGAGCTTCATCAGGTCTTCTTCGATGGTTGTGAGGAAGTTTTCACTCGGATGGTCCATCAAAGGAACAACGAGCTCCAGGATTTTAGCCACATTACAGATCACCATAAAATCACTCTGAGTCTGTAGGGACACAAGAAACACCATCACTCTCTGACCTCTAGATGGCAGCACAACACCATTTATTGCAATGCATTCCCAGAAAGCCTACTCACGTTACACTTTGTGGTCAGGTACGGCTGCATAGTCATGGCATGTTTCACCATCAGCTGAGGTCGGATCTTGCTAAACAGGTACAGCGTGGTGATGCATGCCACAAGGCGATTGGATGTCAAGCCCTTATTCTCACAGTCTGCAAAAGAAAAAAATAACTTGTTAAAAGTTCAATTAAGGTAAATCCTTTGCTTCAGAACTGAATACAGCTCATACCAGCGAGAGACTCCTCGTATTTCAGAATATGATCCACGAGACTGTCCACCAGCTGAGCACAAGCCTTCCTGGCTGGTTTGTACGAGGCATCCTCTTCTGACTTTAGCAGCTGTGATAACACAGATTACATCAACTGTTAGGTTATGCTTTTTTTTTTTTTTTTTTACCTGAAAAAGTACATTTATTCCTGTACATACTTAAAATTTAACCTTCCAAGGTACTATCCCAGATCTCAGAGAACCTCTAAACGCACTACTACCAAGCTTTGGAAAAGCAAATCCAAATTGTCCTTGAACCATAGATGGGCAACTTACATTCTGAAGGAGTTGCTCGAACCAGTCGTAACCGGAATCCCTGCATGCAGCGACCTGAGAGACAATGATTCACGTCAGAGGGACATAATGTGACCTTAAACGTGTATTAAAGTACATGTCCTGAGGGTCCGATTTTAGCCCACTCTGCAGATCCTTACCACATCTGTGATGTTGAGAATCTTGCGAGTCATAGCCTCTTTATCGTGATTAGGTGTTGGGGTGAACCAGAGCTTCTGAAATGTCTCATTTACTAATTTCTGAATAAAGAGATAGACTGGTTATAACATGTCTGCATAATTAAACATTTTATTTAAACATTTTTGAATGACAAGAAATTAAATTTAGTGCCCTAAATTTAAATTGGACTCCTAGTTTATAAAATAAATCAACTTAAATATTTTGTTTTATTATAGTAATTTAGTAAAAACAGAAAACAAAACATGTACATAAATGTGAAGTACAGATATTTGAAAAGAGTAAAGTGCTACTAACCTTGATGCCTTCTTCGTCATTCACCCTCCTGATCATCTTTACACACATCTCTGTGATCTTGTTGAAGGTGGGCTGCTCCAGACAGATGTCCCGCAGGATTTTAATAACTCTCTTCCTCACGCTGATGCCTGTGTCCTGCAGAAAACATATGCCAGCTCAATTCAGATGCATTCGAAGCAAGTTTTCATTGCTAACTGGACACTGTGTTAAATTTACTTTGATAGTTACAACTGTACAGATGGCCAATTGTTATTGCTACATAAACCCTAATAGAGTGATCAACTTAAAGCAAAGAGTCTTGTGTCAAACCGAAGTAAGTTTTTTGGGGGGGATTATACCAAATAAATAAATTAATTAATGAATGGGTGGACATGAAATACTGACTTGCATATGGTTATTAACATTAGTTAAATGCAAAACTAAATTATAGTTATTTGTTTTGGTATGACAAGGGAAAAAAATTCTGATTAAATTATTTTATTACACAGGAACAAAGAAAGTGCTGACTAAAGACCACAAACAAGCTACTAAGAAAATCTGTTAAGGGACTACTTTTTTTGCAGTCATGATGCAAAAAATATATCTGCAATACAGAGACGTACATATACATATGGTACATATCCAAAGAAAAGCACAAACCAGGATGCGCTCGATCAGCATGTCATAATACTGTTCAGTTAGCTGTGGTCGACTCAGTACGAAGCGCCCCAGCAGCTCTACCGCAGCTTCTCTCACGCTGGTGGAATTATCCATCAGTCGGCCATGAACTCCCCGCTGCATGTCCGACTAAACCGGAAAAAGCAAATGAAAAGTTAAAAGCATGCAAATGGGGACAATAAAAAGATTTTTTTAGGAACTGCACTGACCCGTGCCAGAATGCTGGGATCCACTGCGACCACTTCAGAAAGACATTTCATCGCTTTCGTTCTCACTGCGATGGCACTTTCACCGAGAACTCTCAAAATCTAGACACAAACGGGGAGATGTATGATCGATATGCAAATACAAAAAAAATACGCTGAGAGATGGAATGACCTCTAACCTGTGTGAGATAAATATCAAAGCTCTGTGCAAACGGCCTCATGGAGGCCAGATATCGCACAATAAGACACGAGTCCTCATAGTCAACAGTATCCGAGTTTACTCTGTGGAAAAAAACACAGCAGGTGTCAAAAAGCCACTAAACATATCACTTTTTTTTTTTAATTATCCCTTTAACAAAGTTACAAATTGCTGCTGTTCGTACCTTAGAGAGCTGAATTTTGATGCCGAGGTCTTGATAACAGACCGGAGGAACTTCTTGCGGGCTTCGGCTTTCTGCAAGATCTCACTAGTGGTCTCGACATCCCTTGCATGGTGCGCCCCATCAGACGAGTCGTCATCTCTCTGCGATTTCATGGCTTTTTCCGTCTCCGTGCTGGTGTCCCTGAACCACTGCGCGATGTAGAACTTCCGTGCAAACTTTTCGAAATGAAGATATCACAACATTAAAACCTCTAGAGAATCTCTGGGCTTTTTTTCGTAACACAATAATATTGTTTGAATGTTCTCACCAGTAGCGACGGGTCAGTCTCTACGTTCCCATCCAGGTAACCCAGCAGAGCCTTCTGCAGCTGCTGAATCTCATCGCCACCTGAGCTCTGTAAAACACAAAACTGGCATGAGGTTCTTTTTGGCCACGAGTAATCTGTGCTTCTGATGGGGCGGACTCTGCCGTTTACCTCTCCGAGGATGCGGTTGATTGAGCGCTGGTCCATTTTGCTGGTGACAGCATCTTTGCGAAGACGCGCAGCCACTGTGCCCAGATAATCCAAAGAGGCCACTCTCAAAGCCATCTCGGTCTGCTTATTACTGAATTGGTGAACCTACCAAGAGAGAGCAGAGCGCTGTGTGAGTTTAGCGGTACACATTCTACCTGTGAAATATCAATCTGAAACTCACCAGCAGCCTTCCCAGAAGGCTCAGCAGCAGCTCCGCAGCCGGCCAATCAGGTTTATTCACCGTGGACAGTAGATCCTGAACGAAGTTCTCAAACAGTGGCCTGTAGTCATCCTCACCTTGCTTGCTACCACACCTGAAATTTAAACAAACAAGAAATACTCATACATGTACATAACTTTATTTCCAAGAATTACAAGACAAAAATAAATGTAGCATATATAGAGAGCATCAGCTGGTCAACCCTTCGCAGTAGTATTATTCAGTATCGTCCCTGTCTAATATACAAATGCCCTCCCTTCAGAGGAGTTTACAAGAAAATATTATTTTTGTAATTAATAAATAAACTTAAACGAAAACATTTAGATACAAAAAACAGGCAGCCTAAGTAAAACTACAACAACAATTTAGAGATGCAGGTGTTGTTTATCCTAAGATGGCATGGTTAAGTCCTTTTGAAAGGCGTCAGATGAGAGTAAAACAGGTGTTTCCTGAGACAGTGTACACGCTTGGCTTAAACGCTGCAGTATGCAGACAAACTACTGACATGGACATAAAATATGAAGCTAAAATAACTTAAAAGTAGATTTTTCCCCCACAATATAAATGGGTTGAAGTGAGTGGGTTGAAATAACGTCAGTTTCTTACTTCTTGAGGAAAACGGAGAGGAAGTTTTGTGCTGTCCTCATTGCGGTCTCATACGAGTTTGTGATTAAAACATCCTTATCAACCTGCAAAGAAAATGCAAGCATTTTATAAAATAAGTCTAAAAGGAATAAATTAAAAAATGATAGAAATAGCCAACATTCTTGGAGAGCCCTTTTTTAACAGAAGAGACTTGCAATCACACATCATGACTCTCTATTTCATCGAAGGAAATATACGCATCACATTTTCCACAAAAATATTAAGCATCACAACAGTTTTCAACATTGATAAGAATGTTACTTCAGCAGCAAATAAGATATTAGAATGACTTCTGAAGGATCATGTGACACCGAAGACTAGAGTAATGATGCTTAAAATTCTGCTTTTGCGTCGCAAGAAAGAATTACGTTAAAAAACAGAAAATACCTATTTTAAACTGTAATATTCACAATATTACAGTTTTTCTGTATTTTTAACCATTTAAAACTTAAAAAAATAAATAAATAAATAATGTTTTTAACAGTAGTGTAGGTTGTATGTTTTAACAAATGGCACTTCAGAGATGATCAGGTTATGTCAACACATCTATAAATATAACTCATCTCTTACCTTTCTGTCATTATCATCATCCGAGTCCCTGTCAGAAGGCAGATGGACCACACACTGAATGAGCTGCAGAACTAGCGCCGTCACCATCTGAATGTACATGGGCTCCCCATCCACGTCACTGCTGTTCAGTCTGCACACAGATTATAGTCAATACACACGCTCACATTTTGCGGGTTACAGATGGTAGACCAGACTGTAGCATTTACCTGAAATTTCTCAAGTTTCTTTTGCTGGTTGGCAGTCTGGCGAGAGAGGTGAAGATCTCCTCCAGGATCAGCTGCCTGTGTTTCTCATATCTAGAAAACACCTGGAAGTTGCACAAGACGCAGTTGTTAAACGCAGTTAGCAAAGCGAAGCAGAGTATAAAGAAAGCTAAACCGCACTGATACTTACAGCCGTCACTAGTTTAATGGCACAAAGCTGCAGCTCGCTCACATTCTCAACAAAGAATGGAGTGATACCTAAAGATGAGACCTGTAAAGAGAAAGACACAAGTGGGGATTTATACACTTTGCCAACGGAAATAAAACATTAACTGCAGCAAAACAACGAGAGAATTGTATTCAGTTGCAGCAGCAGCCAGGTTTCAGACTCTTACCTGAAGGATGGTCGTGTCAGTCAACAGCTGAATCTCCAAGAGTTCAGAGACGTTACTGATAATGTCGCAAACTTTGTTGTAGAGCATGACAGTAACTCTCTGCTTGTGAGTTGAGCACTTTGCTCGCTTGGCTTTTGAGCTTAGTGTTCCACCTGAAACGTAATGTGATAACATTACAGTCATTCAGATTATTTATGATAATAAGGGACCAATGGAATCTCAGGGTTAGGATAAAAATCTAAACCAAGCAACAGACATCTTGTCAGATTGTGTCATATAACACTTTGTGGCCCTACTAGAATAAAAACGTTAGCAAGTTAGCATGGAAGGGAAAGGATCTAGGTTAATGGTTTTAAAAACTCACCGCCATGAGGGTCCACCCTGTAGACGGGGTCGTACTGTGGGTACAGTGTGTTCTGTAGATGAAACTTGGCGTACTGTATGACCCTCTCGATAACATCCTCAATGTAAACGGCCTTCAGCATCCGTGCTGAGGTCATGATGTTAAGAGCCGTCAGACAAGCATCAGCAGATTTGGTGACACGTTCCATGATGAGGTCACGCCACAAACGCTCCTCGTCGTCCCTGTCGTTGTCCTGAAATCACAAGGACAGGGAACCTGTCAGCGAGAGTCAACGGCGGAGCCATTCTTTATATAAAAACTACAATGATGCTTACATGATTCATGAGGGTGGAGAGCTTCGCACCATCCTGAATGTTTTTTTCCAAAATACTCTGGACCTTCACCATCTTATCAGTAGGAATCTGAGGATAAAAGCAGTCAGCAGGTATTGATGTGTCAGTTTCTTGAGCCTGGTCCCAATCTCTACGGATGACAGAGGTGATCCTGTGCATCCTACCTTATGCATGATGCGCATAGCCTTTATTTTGGCTGATTCACTGCTTAACTCCGACAGCTGGTGTTTTCCAAGGAGCAGCTCCTGAGGAATCTCATCATCATCTGGATTCATTAAATCAATTACCGTCAAACTTTCAGAGGCATTCCAGTACAGCAGAATCTGAAATCATTTGAACAGTCAATGCACGTTTGCACATGTACCTAATGATGTCAAGTCCACGTCTTCAAGGTTTTCAAGAATGTTGTCGACACTGGTGGAAAACCTCTTGAACGTGGAGGAGTCCATCATTTCTGTGAAGCACAAGTTGGATTACTGAGGATCCCAGCATTTCAGATCGCTCAATGCAGAATGCAAACTGAAAACATACCATCTTCTGTCAGTTTGGGCTCGTAGGCTTTCCTCTTTTTCTGCTTTTCCTTCTTCAACTTTCTTGCGACTGTTGATGAAGGATGTCAAAGGTCACAGATGTTTGATTTCCACAACATAACAAATGACAACGTTTCTAACTGGTCACTTACGATCACTTAGGTTGGGAGGGGGTGATTCTTCATCCGAGTCCACTGGACTGCGTTCTCTGTATCGACCGCCTGAACTTCTTCGGCTGTCGTGGTGACCTCCACTTCGCCGATGATCTCCAGAACCCCTCCGATCCTTTTCTTCATGTTCCCATGTTTTGTCTCTGTCCTTTTTCGAACGTTTTGCAGGCACTAAAAGCAAGGAAGAAGAAAAATGTGAATGGAAAAGCAAAGTTAAATCTACCTCAACTCTTAAGCAGAGGAGACGATAAAAACACTTTAGGTTTTCATGCAAACATAGGTTTAATTATTCATCATAGTCGGTTTGAATCTGGACTAGTGTCATTAAAGGCATAGTTCATCCAAAATGGAAAATTCTGTCACTAATGTAATTACAAATCCGTAAGACCTTTGTTAACCTTCTGAACAAAAATTAAGATATTTTTTATTAAATTCAAGAGTTCTTTGAACCTCCCATAGACCAGGGCTCAGAAACAATAATTGACAAATGTTTAAGTATCACCACCTGAACCAAAGCACTGATTTCCCTTCAATTTTTGAAATAAGATAATGATAACTTGATTTGGATCAAGCAGGCACATTAAGTGTGAAAACAAAAATATATTCAGTATAGGGCTAGGCGATATACATTCATTCGCATCTCGTCAGAAAAGCTGCTTCTAAATCACTGAGTTCACTGACAAGCTACGCAAAATTGGTTTCAGTATCACAAATAAATCACTCGAGAAACTGAACGCTGATATTGCGTAGCTTGTCAGTAATCTACGACTGTGTATAAACTGCTGCTCCATTTGAAAACAGGTGACATTTCTGACAAGATGCGTGTGGATATATCGATGAATATATCGCCCAGCCCTAATTTAGTATATTTACTTACATTCTACGGAGCTACCCTCATCATCTGAGCTGACTTCAGCATACTTTGGCTTCTCATTAGTGGAGCTGCGTCTGCGTTTATTCATTTTCACCCTCTCACACAGTGGCATACGGGAATCCAACTCTGCTAACACATGATGAAGACGTTCGGTTAACACTGAATCACTGAAGCCTCCTACAGAGAGGGCTACTCAAACTCTTCAAATGCATATTCAGACAGTCGGTCAAATTTGCGTACAATGAACTAATAAATAAATAAATAACTCCCTGGTCATAAAAACAGGGGACTTACCTCCAAATTTTCCGTAAGATGACCTGCTCTTGCTTGACTTGCTGCGCGAATTACTGATCAACTTCTGGACCTCATCAATGGAAAGTTTCTTCAGAACAACAACAGGTTTGGCGCCCTTATTAAGGTCTTCCACTAGGTCCAGTTTTTCTAATTTTACAAGTGGCTCACAAAACAGCTCTCGTCGCATTTCCTGCATCACGTTACCGTCTTTGTCCCGTTTCAACTTGGGAATGACAAAGTTCTTTAATGCACTTGATTTTCCCCCAAGTAGGTAGTTGGGAAATTCTGCTGTTTTACTGTCCGAGGACGGAGGTTTGTGTCCATCGAGCCGGTTCTTCTCTCCACTCCGCTTCTCGTCTTTGTTGTTGGGAGTTTTGTGGACTGACCGTTCAGGTTTTGTTCGGGATTCTGCTCCACTACGAGGTTCCTGCTTCACCCTAGGACTGTCCGGACGGGAGCGCTGCTCAGGAGACCGCTTGTCCCGGCCCTCTGTTGATTCTGTGTGGCGTTTCTTTTCTTGGTCTCGATCCCTGTCCCGATCTTTGTCCCGGAACCTCTCCCGTTCCTTGTCCTGATCTTTTTCTCGTTCCCTGTCCCGATCTTTTACCCGCTCCTTGTCCCGATCTTTCTCCCGTTCCTTGTCCTGATCTTTTTCTCGTTCCCGGTCCCTATCTTTCTCTCGTTCCCTGTCCCGATCTTTTACCCGTTCCCTGTCCCGCTCCTTGTCCCGATCTTTTTCCCGCTCCTTGTCCCGATCTTTTACCCGCTCCTTGTCCCGATTTTTAACCCGCTCCTTGTCCCGATCTTTCTCCCGCTCTTTATCCCGATCTTTTTCTCGCACCTTGTCCCGATCTTTTTCTCGCACCTTGTCCCGATTTTTTTCTCGCACCTTGTCCCGATCTTTCTCCTGCACCTTGTCCTGATCTTTCTCCTGCTCCTTGTCCCGTACCTTGTCTCGACCTTTTTCTCGCTCCTTGCCCTGATTTTCTCCTTTTTCATGTTCCTGGTCCCCATCTACGTCCCTGTTGTGTTCTAACCGGCTGGACTTAGATGTGTCTGGTCGTCGTACTTTAGAGCCTTCATTTTCCCGATCTTTTTGCCTCTCCTCTTTGCTCTCTCGAGTGGACTCTGAACGTCCTTCCTGTTTTCTGGGAGTTTCATGACTTTTTCCCTCAGGTCTTACCTTATCTGGTTTACCGTCATGTCTGTGCTTGGAGGGATCAGATTTCTTTTCCGAACTGACTTTGTTGGAGATCTCGCGGCGGTTCTCATGCTTGTGTTTCGGAGTCTCTGGTCGTCCATCTGAAACCGTTTTTTGTGGCGTAGTTTCCACCCGTTGCTTAATGACTTCTGGACGACCATCTACAGTCCTCTGCACCTCTCCATCTGTCTTTGATTTAAGCCGCAAGACCCCGGTGGATTCAGAGCTATCTTCTGGCCAGCGCTGGGCGTCTGCTGCAGGCACAGGACAGGAGTCCACTGGCCCTTCCACCCTGCCTGCCTGCTGTAGGTCTATACTGACCATCAAGGCTGGCCGACTGGCTCCATTACTAGCAGCACAAGCCTCTTGAGGTACCAGTTTGTTCCCAGCATTACATCCGCCACCCACGCCAGGTGTTCCAGAAGCCCCTGCGGTGCCTGCAGCTCCTGGTTCCTGAGGATACGAATCCTGCTTTCTCTTCTTTAGAGGTTTATCTGCAAAGTAAAGAGTCATACAGGTAAGAAGCCGCACATTTACATTTATATCAACAAATATGAGTGGAGTTTGCTCTAAGGTAAGGTGTGCAGTTGCTTGAAAGTGATGCAATGAAATTGCTAGCAGTAATAAAAGCGGTCATATATTAAAGCATTTATATATTTAATTTAAAAGCACGCACGTCAAGTGACAACTACAAAATAAACACAACCTTTATCCTGAACTTCCTTGGAGCAGCGTTCTCGTTCTATAGCGGATTCCCTCTCAATCCTTTCGATCTCAGCAAGAGCATCCAGCTCTGCCTCGTCGTAGGGGGTTCCACTTACTACCCCGGGTTGCTTGGCTGCAAGTGCCCCAGTGTTCTGTAGTACAGGAACCTGCTGGTAGGCCGACTGCTCACCCGGAAGACACTGTCCTGCGGAGAGCCGCTCTTGGGGGTTCCGGTGGTATGGTATGCTATTGCACGATAGTTCATTCTCAGCATCTGAGCCATGCTCTACCGCCGACAGTGGCTCAGCTGACTGCTCATTCTCAGAGGACTTCACTCGAGACAATTTTATTGTTAGCTTCGTGGAGTCTTTAGTGGGTGAGCTGACAATGTCGTACATGGCACCTTTACTCCCCTCTTCTTTCATTAACTTTTTCTGCTTCTTTTTCCGTTCGGGAGAGTCCAACAAGAGGTCAGGAGCAGAATCTCTTGGGGAGGAGTAGGGTGGAGGAGACTGAAGAATCAAGGGCGGCCGAGATCCAACTGAAATGTAACCAACATAAAGTAGAAAAATCATACCTCTGTTTTAATCAGCAATATGGCAACATATTATAAGCTTTAAAGCCTTAAAGCACATAAAAATTGGGGTTCAATTTACCTTTTCCTTCACTTCCAGCAGGGGAGCAGACAGAGCGTACAGGAAAAGAGGCGTTTCTCATAGCGGGGTCACTCTCCTGTGAAAACACAGACAACATGGCTTGACAAATGTGCTGTTAATACGGATCCAGGCCTAGGTCAACTTTTGTGCACAAGCACTCACATCATTTCCAAGTCTCTGGACGATGCTGATGTACTCATCGTTGGAGCAATGCCTCGCGTTATGGTTGGAGTTACCCGATACTTGACAGGAGACCTTGTTGTCATGAATGTTTCTCATGCCACTAGGAACGATCGGACTAGATACGGATACTGCAACACACACACAAAAACAACTTATTTGTCGATTTATTTTTAATTGGAATCTGAAATGTTAAATTGTTCACAAGAACAATACAAGAATACATGTAATATATGCATTAAATATTAAATGCATATTTCAGTTTTTGATTTTAACAGCAACGGATGGTTTTCAGTCGTATCATTCAGCAAGGGACAGGGGATAAAAGAAGATTCACTAAGAACCTTATTAAAACCACTTTTCCCTGAGCCTTGAGGTGTTTTTAATATTACAGATACTGAAAATGGTGACAATCCTCTTGAGGTTCTCTTCAGAGGGGGGAGCTGGAACTCACCTTGCTGGATCTGTTGGTGCTGAGGGTAGCTGGGTGGGTGGCTGTACTGCATGTAGCCTGCGGGACTCTGTGGCGCATATGGGCTGGGCACCGGGCTATTCTGCTGGGGCATGTACCTGGTACCAGAACCCGCCTGAGGTTGAACATATCGGCTGTTGAGTAAGAGCAGAACCGGTCGATATAAAGACTGATGGATGGAACCAGGCTTTTCTGCATATTTTATTTACTTCACTCACACTATATGCCGTTCAAACGGTATGCTGTTTGCCACTTACCTATCTAACCCAAATAAAAAGGAAACTGGAACAGTACCTGGGAGGGCTCGGAGTTATAGTGGTTTGCTGGTAGTTTGACGCCGGACTTCCATGCATTGAATTCTGAGGCATCTTGTACGGTGGTATCATTGGCTGTTGCATTAAACCTTCAAAGCAAAAAGTAAAGATAATTTTTTATTTAAAAAAAAAATTGCATATTTGCCATGCTGTCTGACTAGAACTCCAAAATATTACAAAATATTTTTAAAAAATTTCAAAATATTACTCAAAAACTACAAAAATTTGTTTTAACTCAGTTAGCAATAAATTAACATTGCGCAATTTGAAAAATATTGAACACTTCCAATATTTGTAAATATACACCACTGTTCAAAAGTTTATTTTTGGTTCATTATATTTTTTTTCCAGCAAGTAAATAAAGACTTAATTTGAATCATTTCTGTTCTTTTGGACTTTATATTTATAATTTTCCACAAGAATATTTAGTAGAACAACTGGTTTCAAGACACAAATGAGCATATTAGAATGATTTCTGAAGGATCATGTGACACTGAAGACTGGAGTAAAGGCAACTGATAATTCAGCTTTGCCACAGCAGAAAAAAACATTTAAAAATATGTAAAATGTTGTTTCAGAATATTATCATGTTTACTAAGAAGCCTTAAATCAGAAAAAAATTCTTACAAATCCCAAACTTTTGAACAGTAGCGCAAGCTCAGAGTCGAAATGTAAAAATATAGCAGCTTCAAAGAAATTTGGATTTCATACATCTAAAATTATAATTAAAGTTACCACTAATTAACACTAGAGTCTGGAAGCTATAAAAAATGGGATTTCTAATTCAGGGAGCTTAAACAGAGATCACAGAATAAAAGCATGCCCAGACTAAACAGCTTTATTTCTGCAGTTTCTCCTTACCGCCCTGAACCCCGTATCGGGTGGGCGTACTTTTCTCCCTGAAGACATTTGGGTTCCTGGACAGCACCGTCTGTAGCAGTAGAGGCACATCTCCTTCCGGGTCATCACTGCCCAAGTTGTCCTTCAGCTCTCTGCATGTAAAACCACAAAGACTGAATGAGACGCACAGATATTTCCCATATCATGTAAAATAACCACACTTGGTGAGATTGCACTGAAGGAAGGAGACCAAAATGAGATACCCACATGTGCTCGGTGGACACCTGGTTGAGGCTGTGGGCCAGCTGGGACACCAAAGTGTCATCCCGCCGGGACAGCAGACAGCTGACCTCCTCTGCGATCCTCCCATTATATAGCAGGCTCTTAGTGGTGGTGGCAGGTAGAGGGGAAGGGAGAGGCAGCTGATTTAACACTGAGAAATAAACACACAAAAAAATGAGTTACTCCTCATCACAACACGAGGCATGAAATACTTCACTCATTTCTAGGGGACTTCCCGTTTCGATCCAGTCACAAAGAAAATGATTGCCTGTACAAACCAAGTCCAAGGCCTAACGATTTAAAACGTACATTTAATCAACATCTTTGATAGCCAATCAAAAGAGGGCATTTTTCAGTATATACCATGTGAATTAATATTTACGACGATTTTGAAGGTACACCAATTAATTTTAACACCCAAAGAGAAATCAATAGCCCTTTCAACGAATGTGTTTATCTGTGTATGACAAAAAGACGCTTTATCTTCAAGAACGGTGGTGTCCCTCTTATAGTAACATTTTTAAATGTGTCTTTAACAGATACTATTTGTATAAATAACTTGTTAAGAGAGGTTTGTTATACAGGCTCAGGTAGCAAGCATTTGTGCAACTTACGGTCAGTGAGGCTTGCGATCCCAGCGAGAGTGGTGATGGGAACATGAGGCATATCCCCATTCATGCTGAAGAAGGGGAGGGAGCTCGCGTGGATGCACAGGTCGCTCAGTGTCGCTGCTCACTGATCCACCTTTACATCTTTCGCTGCAAGAGGAAGAAGAGGGCATGATGACGTCATCATCATCAGATTCTGTATTAGGAGAACTTTCTTCGGCCATACGGAAACAATTGCAATTAAAGCACTTTCAGGAATGTTTCATTCCTATTTCAGTGCTATGATACTAGGAAACAAGAGAACAGTACAGATCAAGTTATAACAGTTTTTATTTATTTCATCTTGTCGGTTTAGTTAAAAATATTTAAATAAAACTCTCCGCCTACTTCTATACAACAAGGATGTATTAGTTCGATGAATAGTTTTTACAAAAGATTTCGATTTTAAATGCTGTGCTTTTCTATTCACCAAAATAAAACGTTTCCACAAAAACATTGAGTAAAATCTTTTCAACATTGATGATAATAAGAAATGCTTCTTGTTCAGCAAATCAGTCTATTAGAGTGATTTCGAAAGGATCACGTGACACTGAAGACTGGAGTAATGTTGAAAATTCAGCTTTGCCATCTCAAGAGTTAATTACATTTTTAAAAGATCAATGTTTTAAATTGCAATATTTTTAATCTGTGTTAATATTTGATATCATCACTATGTGTACTGTATTATTGACCAAATATATGCAGCCTTTGTGCATATAATCCTGCTTTAGAAAAACGTTAGCCACCCATTTTTCAATTGGTTGTGTATATTTTTTCTCAACTAGTTTTGCCTCCGTAACTCAGATGACAGCTTTGCAAACACCATGTTTTTCTTTATAAGTAAGTGTTTTAATAAACATAACACTGATTGCTATCACGGACATCTGGAAATCTGGAATGTAAAACATAGAAACACCAAAAGGAGGTAGTGATCTATAAAAGAAGTAAAAAAAATGAAGCCATGGAGTTATATACATAAAAACAAAAACGTTCATCTTAAACTTACCATGTGCATTATGCACAGAACAAAAGAGGCACCAAGCAAGGCCAAAACTACACGCGCATCTGCTCATCAAATGGGCTTTATTTTGTAGTTGCCCCTCCCCCCCGTGCTTCTAAAACTGCCTGCACTCCTCTAGGAGGGTTTTCCCATCAGGCAGTGGGACAGGCTGCAGGAGACACGGTCCTGTTGAAACAGGAAGGTCTTCCCCAGACGGTTGCAACAAATTTGGAAAAACCTAGAGTTTGGCTTCAGCTGCATTCAGCTGCTCAAGAGCCAATCGTTTCCTCCAGCAAACCACCAGAGTCTCAGTAAGACTCCAACATCAATTCCAAAACATAAAAGACGAGCAGCTGCCTGTGGATGCCCCGCGCTTTACTGCTACAAGAGCAACTGAAAGCAGCGGAATGGAGGAAACGTTCAGAAAAAAATATGAATTGTATTTTCTTTTTATGGTAGTGTCCTTTGTAAACTGAAACAGACAAATAAATGTTTTTATTTATTTTTTTTTTTTAACAATT
Organism: Enteromius trimaculatus; assembly: GCA_032361065.1. NCBI lineage: Eukaryota > Metazoa > Chordata > Actinopteri > Cypriniformes > Cyprinidae > Enteromius > Enteromius trimaculatus. The sequence continues at coordinate 11,924,655 of JAUMHP010000059.1, forward strand.
ATTGATTTTTTTTATGATTAAAAAAACAATAATGAGGGCTAATTTATATTAATATTATTACTATTAAGAATAATAGAAACAACATTTTAAACACAAACATTACAAATATATGTCATTATTAATTGATAACAATACATAACTCATTTTTACATTACGTACATCACATATATTATTAATGGTGATATTAGTATCACGCAACACAATTATAATTATTTTTATTATGCACAAAAAAATAAATTAATTAATGTTATTATTTACATTTAGAGATTTGGAGAACATACACATCTAGTTATTTTTTTAACCTTTAGCATTCGAGAACAACTACAATTTCATATAAACAATACGACTAAGAACTATCCAATAATAATCCAATAATTCTACAGGTGGTTCAGGCAGGCCGTCATCTCCAAGTAATGGCTACATTAAAATAATGTTTAGGTAATAATTACATAACATAGCATAAAAAGGCCATACAATGTGCAATACATATGTAGATATGCATGGGTAAGACAGAGCTTTCATCCACAGACTTTGGACTACATAGGCTGGTATATAAAGTATAACTTAATTGATACTCCTAACCAAACAGTTCCAGACCAGTTCTCTCTATTAGTTTGATGAATAGTTTTTACAAAAGATTTAGATTTTAAATGCAGTTCTCTCTCTCTATTTCAATATCTATTTATCTATCTAGTTTGGGTGACTCATCATGGTGCCTTACCAGAGAATAGTGTAATAGTGAAAGAAAACCAGGAAAAGTGCTACAATGAATAAATACACAGCAAAAGCATTGCTGAACTGGCAAGTCATTTACAGTTCATCTTAGGAGGCCTCATCTATATTAAAGGTAAATACATAAGTATAGGTCTCCTATGTGAAATCTCGTTCCCAGATTACAGCCACAGCGCAATGTTTCTGCACCACCAGCTGCTCCAATAAAACTCCGCACAACAAATCAGACAGTCTCGTCATAAACGCGAGAGATTTCGACTTTAATCCCTTCTCAGGATCCACTGTTATGAAGCCAGAATCTTGTCGACAGACAAAACTTCAAATTTACTTTTGGTGTTTGATTTGGTTTTGGATATCAGCTGCTAAAGCTAACTGAATCCTAGCAGCTTTTCATTCACTCATTCAATCAATCTTCGCAGTCATAAGGACTCTTTCAAACGCAAGCTAGATTCGTAAAACGAAAGTAACAAAATTTTGTTTTATAATATATAAAATAAACGTATTTTCTATAATAAGATAGTTTGATTTTAGATGATTTTATTCTGCTCTTGGGTAACAAGCATTATAAATGTTTACAATAGTTATAACAGTATTCATATTATTAGTCCCACTTTGACTTCAGTCGTTTCATATATTCTTAAGCAAACCTATAAAATTGACAGTAAACAAGCACAGAAACTAATTTCATAAATGAAAATTATGAGCTGCAGGTAAAATCCTTATGAATAAATTTTTGGACGCCAGCATTATTCAAAAAGAGTGTATTGTTTGCTCTTTATTTTGACAGATTCTCAAAGGTTTATTCTGATGAATAGTTAATCAGGTTTTACTATCTAACCTAGAAGGCAATTATATTGTCTAGTGAGCTAAATGCTAAATAAGAGGAGAGTTTCTGTTTATTCTCACTAATGAGAACTGCTTAAAATTACTATTGTTTATAGCCTAATGGCTATTCAGTTTTGTTGGAATATTGTTTACTATGATTTCCAGTTAATATGGCTTGTTCTGATATGATTTAGTGTACTCTGACAGATGCTGGAAACGCTTTTACTCTCCAAGCACAGCATTGTTTACTCTGATGGAAGGTGAATGAGGTTTACTCTGAGAGGACAGTATTGTTTACTCTGGTCTGCGGAGCTGCAGGCCTGTATGACTCTTATCTCTGGGCTTCAGGTTCTGTTGCACACCTGCATCTCCAGATGAACCCCTCTGGACCGCTCGAGTCCGTTTAAACGGCCCGTTTTGGCCTTTCGTTCGCGAACCATCCGAACCGCGGATTTGCCTGCGGGCCCGCACCGAGCTAACGCGTATGCTAACGCGGAGCGAGGGCTGCACAACACCAATAACCTTTCGGAAAGTCCGAAGCAGTCCCACCTCGAGAACGGACTACTATGATCCCCCCCCCCCTCGGAACCAGCGAAACGGGCCGGGCGCATTTACCTGAGGCTCTGTTGTTGAAAGGTGAAGGTGGAGAGGTTCGGGCTCGCTGTGTCCCTCTCACAACAATAATCCGGGTCGCACCGCTTCCTCTCACTGCGAACATGAAGACGGACTGGAGGCGGTCATTCCTCTCGTAGGCGCCCGCGGAAGCTCGCACTTTACTCCGGACGATGGCAGAAAAGGATTCGGTGCCGAAAGGCTCCTGGGCGCTCATAAAAGAATCCACACAGACTCTCTCTCTCTCGCAGAACAAAATGCCGACCGGAAGCACTGCTGCAGGAATGACTCCCTCCACCGGCGCCGAACCAACCAGCAGCGACCCGCCGACTTCCGCTGCCTGCTCTCCTCCCCTTCCCTCCTTCTTCCATCCGCCGCTTCCCATCCTCTCCTCTATCATCCTCCACTCTGTTTTCTTCTCCCCTCTCTCTTCATTCACGCGTTTGCTTCCCAATATTCATTCAGTTTGTATAAATAACCTTATGACCTATTAGGAAAATACACTTTTTTAATTTGAGGCAAGACGCTACAGCAAAACCATTGTTTTTGAACATAGTTTTGTGATGTTTTGCTTTCATAACAATTAGACTAGTGGAAAGAAAACATCCAAATACATATAAAATGGTTTAATTCATTCGATTACAACACAATAAAGGAACTTTTTCTCGTTTTTTTCATGCATCTCCATATATATCCGCATATATAATTCTCCTGATTTGATATAAACATTTAATTTTACAATTTAAATCAACCTGTGTTTAAGTGCATTTCAGATTTCTGTTCTGGAAGATATGCAAATGAGTTATTTTTAATTAGATAATAGATCATTTGAATATTTAGGCATAACAGAAAACTTGCAATACAAAATGCAATTCATAAATGAACTGCACGTATTCCACTAGGGATGTATGGTGATGTCTATTAGTACCACTATTCGCCTGTGGTGTCTTTTAAAATTCGTATAAAAAACTGGTCGACCTAAAATAATTGATTGAAAAATAATAAAGTAGATATTACGCGAATATTATTTTGAATCTAATTTTTGTTAATATAGGCTAACTACGCATCTGCATGCAAACTCAACTGCGCCCTCTCACGGTACGTTAGACTTAATAGGGGATAGTTGTCACAATTCTTACACCAGTAAATATGACTTCTGTAACGTAGATATAGGCATATACATTAAACTCTATTAAACATTTGCACGTGGAAAAACTATGCACCTTTTGTAAACCTAACGTAAAGACATAGCCTGCTGTCACACCAAGTGGGATAATATGAAACTAAATAACATTTACATGCTTTGTGGCAAAATATAGATAGGAAAACCATTATATAAAAGCAAACCTGTAAAGGAAAAAAAGTTGGCCTAATGCACAAAAATAGGCCAAAACAATTACGATAAATACGATACATGTTTCGTAACGACAATTACGAAACTCTTATACTGCACTTTTAGCATTGAGGACAAAATTCTCAAAAATAGTCTAATATAGGTGGGTTTTAAAATAGATACAGAAAACAAGCAGTTAACTGGACGTTTAACTTAAATGTGCATTAACCTTGTTTTAAAGTAGTGCTTTTGTTGCCTGAAGAAAATCATTGATCACTAGATGGCAGCATATGTGCGTTTAGAATGATTAGGTTGGATTAGTTTTTTATGGCGTGAAGTGTATCTGTTTAAGTCTATAGCTATTAGATTGTCTTGGCCTTTTAAATATATTAATTATGTACCATCCCTGTTATATTTTCATTAATTCTCCAATATCATAGCAGAGTTTGACTACTCATCTATCATAAATAAAACAAAATCCACACAATGCATTCACCACTCTCCATTTTATTCAAAACTATATTTAACACAAAACATCCGTATGCTCTTTATTCTATAATTCGAATCACCCATTTTGCTTTTTATGGACTTGACAGGAAATATACAGCAACATGAAAAAAAACTAAGCATTTTAAAAAAGGCAAACAAATATAAGATCACAGTTTTCAGCCGAGTACATGTGAGTCCAACCTGTGTCTATAGCATGTTCTCAAAAGATTTACAGTTTTCAAAATGACTCAGTTTTGTATGTCATTGCAACCGTAGGACTGTTAACATTCGGTCCATTTCCTAAAATTAATAATCAGTAGCAGCTACATATTATATCTATTTATCAATAATGTTAGCGAATGCAATAAAACGGTCAGTGGATGAACTATAGCAGGATAAAAAAAAACTATAAAAAAACGCATAAGTATGTGTGTGTTCGGTTAAGATTAGTGGCGCAGAGCTGCTGAAAAAAAATCAAAATATCTGCAGTAATACCTGCTGTCTTTCAAAGCTAAACATTTCTCTTGATATTTACAGTTTGAAATATTTTATACTCAATATTATATGATCACTTTATATACGGAGCCCAAAACTATTTAATCTTGGAATCCTGCCCACGTACTCAACTTGTTCATTAAACAAAGTGTAATGAACTTCTGTCTGTTCCTCAGATGAATAATTTACTGACATTCATTTCTGTTTAAAATCAGTTCTGTGTACAGTCATGACCCTGCCCATTTATTCTTATCCCCGGTTTCACAGACCAGGCTTAAACCTAGTTCTAGAATTAATGTAAATCTGAGCTGTTTCAACTCAAAGAAACTTGCCTTGACTGATCTTAAAACATGTCAGGGCCTTTGTTTTGTCTTAATATATACATCAGTGATGCTTTTTTTCTAAGGTATGTTTATAAAAATTACTTAAATGTCCTAATTGAACTATGACCTAATCCTGGTTTAGCCCTGTCTATGAAACCGGGCCTTCAGGTTTAAATCTTGCTGCTTGTATTACAGCGCATGTAACAAACGCTGGTCACCAACATACCAATGCCCTTCACACAGATTCACATTTCAGCTAATTATTAAAATACTGAAAAAGCAATACAAATGATTATGATGTATTTTTGTCAAGGTAAAACTCTCCTGCCGAATCAATTTAACAATCGGTATGACCTGCAGACAGGAGACAAAGCACAAGAACAACATTACAGTAAAAGGTCAAAAGTAGTTTGAAAACGTAATATTAAAAAACAAAATTAAATATACATATACAATGCCCCCTAAAATATTTGGACACTTCAAAAATGTATGTATTTTATTGCACACCAAGCAGCAGCTTGGGTCTGACTTTTTTAGTGATTTTTGTGATCGCATGAAGTTAAGTGTAGTTCATATCCATAATTATGAATATTATTCCAAGTTTGACAACCAGAAAGTGTCCAAATGCTTAAACAGCATGCTTATACTATATTTATTGTTCCATTTAGTTATATATTTCCTGATTTAAAAGCAATTCAATTCTTATATTTTTAAGTGAATCTCAAGTGTTCATACATTTTTAGGGCCACTGTACATATACAAACACACACAAAAAATCCTTGGTTGGGGCATTTTCTACATCTTGGTCTCGCTGTCTGGTGGCTTCTCATTCTCATATTCATTCTCCTGAGGGATCATCTGATAAGGTTTCTTCACTTCATTCTCCTCCAGCACTGAGCTGCCCAGCTCCACATCGCCCATCTGAAGCTCATCTTTGGACAGGAACTCTATGATTCCAGCTCCTATTGAATCTCCCAGGACGTTAGTTGTCGTGCGCAGTCGATCGCTGTAAGTGCAAAAGAAAAGTGAGCAAAAGAGGAAATGAATCTATTTACTGAGACAGTAAATATCGGCGATGCTTGTTTAGCTGTCAAAAAGTTTCCTACTTTCATTTCAGTTCTCATCCTAGTTTAAAAAGAGGCTCTTTCAGCTGTGTAACTTGTGGGGATCTATCTGGAATGATTAATTTGGCCAACCTAATTACGTTTCTATGTTAAAACCTATTGAATTACATGAAATTCACAGAAAAAAAAATGGAGCAAGTCTCATGGGAACACATCAAAGTGTGTCACCTGGGTTGATAATGAAAAAAAAAAAAAAAATGAAGGGAGTCCCAAATAAGAAGAAAGATGAAGTGCCAAACGCACTCACTTTTCATTCTTGATTTGCCTTATTTTGCTAAATACTTCAGTGGATGTGTTTCAATCCGGTTAAGCAAATCAAATCACGGTTTTATAAGCGCTCACTCACAGGAACCAATCAACTGCAATGATGAGGGTGATGTCATCGGTTGGGAGTCCGACAGAGGTCAGCACAATCACCATTGTGACCAAACCAGCCTGTGGGATTCCGGCCGCCCCGATACTTGCAGCAGTCGCTGTGATGCTGAAGTATTAAAGAGAATATTAATCATACTTTATTCAGTTTTCTTAGTGAATTATTCCTATTTCAAAATAACCCACCTAATGGTTATGATCTGCCCAAAGTTCATGTCCATGTTGTTAACCTGGGCGATAAAGATGGCTGCCAGGGCTTCATACAGCGCTGTTCCATCCATGTTGATCGTTGCTCCGACAGGCAGCACGAATCGAGTCACGCGCTTGTCGACTTTGTTATTCTCCTCAAGGCATTTGAAGGTAATCGGAAGAGTGGCTGAACTGGGAGATTACAAAAATATGAAAAAGTGAAATGAGAGTAAAACATTCCTGATTTCGGCAGCTTGATATTGTCAGACTTACCTGGAAGAGGTACCGAGAGCCGTGATGAGGGCCTGCAGCAAACCTGTGATGAAGATGAAGGGGTTCTTCCGTGTGATGACGAAGTAGAGAGTCGGGAGAATGATCATGCCGTGTATCATGAGGCCGATTATTACTGTAATGGTATACATGCCCAACTGACCGCCCATCTCAGTGATGTCATCCATCTCCACAATTTTTCCAGCAATCAGAAAGAGGATACCTATAGGTGCATACCTGGGAATAGGGTATGGTGTTTAAATATACAATACCTCCATTCAGGTTTGTTATAGAGGTTTTATTTTAAACTAGACTAAGAAAAGGTTTCACAAAATGCCAATGAGTTACACATGCGTTGAAAAAGGGGTCATGAAAAAGGGTCACACAAAATTAGAGCACAGGGCACATTTCTGTCCAGACAGAAATGTAGTAGAGTGAAATTAAGGAAAGGTGTTTCTGTGGTGAATTATAATAAATGTCTTTTAGTAAGATAATCAATAAAATTCAAATAATTAAATACCAATAAACTGTAAAAAAAAAAAAAAAAAAAAAAAAACAACATATATATATATATATATATAAAAATATAATAT
>JAUMHP010000059.1:11949913-11968400 GCA_032361065.1 Enteromius trimaculatus
ATCAAGCCAATTATCTATGTTTAAACAATTAATGACCTATAAACAAATTTAGGAATTAGGTAATTAGGAAACTTAATCATCATTCCATGACATTGCAATTTTAATCCATATGGAATCCCATAATATGTACTATAGATTCCCAGGTATACGCGTTAACCTTTCCACAAACAGCTTAGTAACACATTTAGTATCAGTGTACTTCTAGAAACCTATTTTTTGCATTGCATGACCATAAAATGTGTAGGCCTATAATGATAAACAACAATAATTATTAATATTAACATTATTAATACATAACCTAATGAAATAATTCTACTACAGCTAGTTGTTATTATTACTATATTATTCAAAAAAATCAAGATAAATTATTATTATTAAGGATATTGAACTTAAGTTTGATTTGGTAAGTGTCCCACTTTATTTTTACATGCACTCACCACTAGATGTTCTCATCTTACCAACACGCAGGTCCTTTATTGCCAGGTATGTTTACACATACAAGGAATTTGTTTTGGTGACAGAAGCTCCACGGTGCAACTGAACGACAGTGACAATTTCTCATTCATCTGTCTCACACACGCTAGTCTGTATATATTTAGCTTTATATTTTAACGGAAGCACGTGTCACATATATCAACACATTCATAAACACAAACAGAGGGGGTAGTTGGGTGAAAAGTGGGACTAAATTACCAGGGCCCCAAATGGGGGGAGGGCCCCTGAGGAGTGAAATTTTATTTTCCTTTAAATATAATTTTAAGATTAGAAACTCAGAGAAGTTGTATAATAAGCCTTTTTTGTTACACATATAAGAGTTCTTAGATTAGTTGTAAGGTTAGTTGTAGGTAGTTGTGAACCTCGAGCTCATGGCCACCGCTTTTGCATAGGGCCCAGAATTTGGTGCCACGCCCCAAAACACAACAGCACACACACTCACTCACACAAATATATTACAATTGTGCCTTCAAAACATATTATTCAGTCACTGGAGGGCGCTGTTCTTCCGAGTTCTGCTCAACTGCCTGAGGTTCTCGCTTCACTTCTCAGCGGAGTTTTTACGTGAGCGGCTCAACGGAGGCGTCTGGAAGTATTTCAGTGGGTTTTTTTTCCTTTCTTCCACCTAAACAGATTATTCTGCACTGCGTATCTCCGTCCCACAGATGTGTTTGGGTTTTGCGGGGTGAATTTCTAAGAGCTTTCCCTGTATATGCAGATCCAGACATGCAGCCTCCTCCAAGAAAGGTGAGTCGACCTGCTTCTGCATAAGTTTTGTTGTCGTGTCAGTATAGGCTATTTGTTTGTTTGCTTTCTTTCATGTCTCCTTGTTTGTTTGACTAAACAAACAACCCGATGAAATATATATATTGTTGTTGTTGTTGTTGTCTATAGCTGTCTAACCATCCTTACCATAATTTTATTGTCAGTTAATTATCGATTCATTTGGATAACGGCACCATCTTAAAATACTAGTGTGGCATATGTTATGTAAGTTGTGAAACTATATATGTTCACATAAAATATATTATGTTTATGTTTATGTTGAGTCCAGCATCATCTGTCCTACATTGACTCGAGGATGCCAGACACGGGTTTCTCTTTCAGGTTGGTGTGATCTGGGTCAGAGTTGGTTCTCCAGAGGTGGTCATTGTGTGTGTGTTGCAGGTAAAAGTCACACAAGAGGTGAAACACACTCACACAGAGCAGCTGAACAGACTCCAGCTCAAACACCAGACAGACTTGGACTTCCTAGAGGATCTGAGGTCCGGTTTGACATATAACATTGCTTTTAAAATATCTATAAAGTCTGTCTGTTTGTTTATTAGTGCTGAACTGCTTGTGTGTGTGTGTGTGTGTTCAATCCTCAGAACATACAGCCAGAAGAAAGCCATTATAGAGAAAGATTACTCACAGGTGAGTTGTGGCCGTTATACTCAATTGTAGTTGAGTTCATCATTTAAAGTATGCTTATTTTTGATGATTTGATTTTTGTTTTAAAGACTTTTCTTTCATAATAATGAAAAATGTATTAATGACGAACACATGTGTCTTCCACTGATCACTGACATTTTATACGTGAATTATTTTGTGTTTGTAGAGAGGTAGAGTTAGTGACTTGGGTTCATGAATTTTTACCAATTGCATTCTGGTTCGAATCTGGTTTTCTTGTTTGTTTCAAATGTGCTGCTTAGAAGATCCACAAGATATAACCTATGGGACAGACGTTTTCAAATTCAAATTCAATTCAAATTTTGTGACTCTGATCGTGTGACACTGAAGGCTGCGGAAAATTCAGCTTTGCCTTCAGAGGAATAAATGTCGTTTTAAACTATATTTAAATAGTTATTTTAATTGTAGTAATACTTATTAATATCACTCTCTGTAGTGCGTTCAAGAGAATGAATTGGAGTGTATATTGCATGAAGAGATGACAAGCACAAACACCCAAATTATTGATATATTTACGTCCTGACATGTTGACCGTGTTCATCGAGATACTAAAAGATCTGTGTGATCACCTGGTGAATGGAGAGCCCAGCGGTCTGAATGACTCTCAGTATGTGTGTGAGTGAGAGGTTCTTTTCTGTTGGATCTGAAGCTTGTGCACCTGCAGGGCTGCTGGATGCTGATTGGCTCATGAAGACAGGAATCTCTCTCTTCTTCCTGAGTCGGCTCTTCAGAGCTGGCAGCTTTCAGGACTGGGTTGACAGTGCCAGATTGTAGTCTGAGGGCCAGAAAGCAAATCCTCTCTGTTTTGAGGAGATGCTGCTGACTCTCTGTCCTTTGTGGAATTTCTTACGGTTCAGCCGTTTCAGTTTGTTGAAACTTTGTTGGAATTATCTTCAGTACACCTTTAAGAAAACAAAGGTTCCTGAAGATGATTTTTACAGCAGTTCCATTAAAGAATCATTCTTGGTTCCCCAAAGAACCTTCCAGTTAACAGTTCTTAAAAGAACATTTTAAAATGCTAAAGAATAATTTTACATTATAAGGAACCTTTTATGAAACGGAATGGTTCCGTTGATGTTAAAGGTTCATTAATGCCAATAAAGAACCTTTACTTTTAACAGAGTAGTGGTGAAGTAATGAAAGGAACTTTTTTTTTTCCAAATTGTTTGTGATTTGTGGAGATCAGTCCAATACAGTGACATTTACTTGACTTGAAGATGGAAAGTGAGTGTTATTTTCTTCTTTCTTCTGTTTCAAAAGCAGCCAGTTGCTTACTCACTTGTAAATCTACTCATTGGCACAGTTTGTACCACTGTCTGGCATTTAAGTGTCAAGCAGACAGAAACAAATACCCATGTGGGTTTCTCTTTCACAGACTGAAAGTTGTTCTCCGTGTTTTCCACATATGCACTGATCTGGAGCGATGGCATCTTCTTTTTTTTTTGTGACGACGATTGAAGTGGAATTTTTCAAATGCTGCTCGGAAACACTGAATCTAAAGCTTCATAAATGTTTAATAACATTATATTTAAGCAATAGGAACATTTGCAATAGTGAGATGAGTTCATGTCGTCAGAACAGATCTGGAGAAATTTTGCATCACCAATAGATCCATAATATCCATAATATTGCTTTCTCCAGTGAAAAAGGCATCTTTGAATCAGGAGATAAATATGCACAGATTTACAATAACGAAAAAGCATTATTATGCATTACGGACTGTTATTTTAACCAAATGACCATCTGTATTGTATGAAGTGCTGTATAAACTAATGCAGCTTGACTTTGTAGGCTCTGCATAAGCTTGCATCACAGTACTTGAAGCGAGAGTGGTCCGGAGCCCCATCAGAGGAGCAGAAAGACTCCAGGTAATAGGAAGGTAGAAAAGAGCATATGTTATTGATTTAGCATTTTGTAAAAATGTTAGCGTGTATGTGTATAGAAATGTGTGGGCCGTATGGAGATCCTACTTGGAGGGTTTGATGAAAGTGAGCCAGTCTCGTATCAACGGATGCGAAAGCTACAGGAGCCAGATCTCAGATCCTGTGAAGACGTTCAGAGCACAGAAAGACCTTCAGCTGAAGAGGGTAAATGAATCAACAGATACTCTGCACTAAAGAGTAACAGCGGCCATTCACATGTTTATTCATCTGTCCTCTCTCAGTGCTGGGAACAGCTGGCAAGAGCTCAGGCTGATCTGCAGGTCACGATCAGAGACCTGGAGAAGAGCAGGAAGTCCTACCAGGAGGCGGAACAAACAGCGCAGACTGTCAGAGAGAAAGCTAATATGGAGGCCAAGTAGGTTTGCTGAGCTGTCACATGTGAGGGAAGGGACTGTGCACAAGAACAGGGCAGAGGGTTATCATGTTTTTCAGTTTGAAATGTATTTTTTTACTGTTTTTCCTTACTCTTGTTTCTTTTTCTCTGGTATTTTTCTGTTTTTCCTGTTTGCTTGTGCAACACAAGGTCAAAGCTCAGTCTGTTTCAGTCACGCTCCAGTTTGAAGAGGGCGAGTGTGAAGGTACAACGCACAATATATTAGTACCATATTGGTACGTTTGTTGATATTAATATTTTAAAGCTTATCCAAAATGACTATACATTTGTAACACGGTATATGAAAAATATTGTCGTTAAATTGTAGCTTTAAACATTTATTTTTATAAAATTAATAAAATCTTATTTTATTGTTTTATACTTTGTCAAAATACTTTACTGGACATAATGTCAAAAAATTATATATTTTTGTAATTTAAAAAAAGAGAGTGAGAAAGAAAAGTGAAAAAAAAATTGTTATTTAAAAATTTGGATACAAATATATTTAATGTTATATAAATTACAAACATATAAGCAAATAAAGCTAATTATTTTTTGACAACATGATTTATTTAATTAGCTATTAACTATTGTGAGTGATGTTAGCTTTTTGCATTCAAGGTGACAAAGTGCACATGTAAACATTTTCTGTTGATTTTAGCTTAAAGCCAAGAAGAACGAATGGAAGTCCAAAGCCACACAAGCAAGGAATGAATACCTACTCACACTGTCAGCCACTAACGCTCATCAGGACCGCTATTATGAGACAGACCTGATCAGCTGCTTAAGGGTGAACCCAAATGTTGCCCAGCTTTAATTGTATTTTTTTACAATAATATATAATCACTTCCGAAACTAACAAAAATCCAATTGAAAGGAAAAATACTGTTTTTGAGTCCAGGTTCTAGATGGCAGTTTCTACGATCACGTACAGAGTTTTCTGATTTCACTGTGTCAGACAGAGCTTGAGACATCTCAAAGCATTCAAGACACTTTTCAGAGTCTGCTGGAGACGTCCAGTGGGGTGAGTTACACTTGAGTATACACTGCTATGGAAAAACACACATGAACCACAGTGGCCGAATGTAGAGCAGGTAATATGATCTGCCACTAGAGGGTTATTGGATCAAATCCCAGCTCAAGCAGTTAATACTGACCTTAAAGAGAGAAATATACCTGCTTTAGAGAGTTTGCGGTGGTTCAGGAATGAGATATTTACTCAATGTTAGAGCAGACAGGCTTTTTATAGACGTATTGATGTTTCAAGTCAGCAGGAACACATTTATAAATGGGTAAAACATAAAAATGTTGAAATTAGAAATAAAAAAAATGACTGTTAGGTATTATAAATGTGTACATTTGAAGTGAAACTGACTGATTTTCAGTAGTGATGGCCTTCAGTCTGTCACTTGGTTTGTTTGTATTCCTGTGTTGTTGTAATATGATGATTTTCAGTGTTTCCATTTAGTATGTGGGACTCAGGTTTAATGTCTCTTGTCTAGCATCAGGTTACAACACACACACACACACACACACACACACACACACACTATTTGTGAGTTACCTGTTCTAATAGTCTCTCATTCCTCCGAGGGAAAGATTATGTTAGCACTGCTTTTGTTAATGTGACATCTTGACATTAGTCAAGTAGTTTACATCAATGTAATTGTCCTCTTGTGTTTGTCTGTAGGTAACACAGGATATTCACCAACAGATATTCATTCAGGACAACCCAGCGTTTCAGAAAGCTGCCCCCTTTCCGTATCAACCCTGTGAAAATGATTCGGTATGTTGTCTCACACTCTGGAAAGTAGTACACAAACAACACAGATGCAAAAGCCCAAAACTACACATATTTGAAAATATTTGTACTTATTTAACATATAAATTAAATAATAATTTATAAGTAATAAATAAATGAATTATATTATAATCAATATATAATGGAACATATAACAATAAATATAATGTAATTTAATATTATTTTAATTTTATATATTATGTTATTATATTTTTTTAATTAATCTAATTTAACACATGTTATTCTATTTTTACTAAAAAATTATTTTGTCTGGCTGATAACATAAATATAAAATAATAATAATTTTGTTCAAACATAAATTCATAAAAAATGTAGGATAAGTGTATTAAAACTAAGAATTATTTGAAATTAATAATTCTATTATCCAGCCTAAAATCTGTTTTTTTTTAAAGAAACTAAATTCAATAAAAAAAAATATTATAATAGTTATAATAGTCATTCAAAATTCAGTTTTAAATGAAGGTTCACCACATAATATTATCCAAAAGCTTTTCTTTCACTTTAAATGTAATCTATAACATGATTATAATATTCTTATTTGTTGATTAATTAGTCTGACAAAGAGGAAAAGTGCTCTTATTCTTCAATGCAACTGCTTTACAAATATGCAATAGCGCCCCCTGCTGCCCTCAAGTCTCTCGCCCCTTCACCACACCAGCTGTTTTAGAGAATCATCTAAGGGCTGTATTTGGGCTTTAATTACATTTGGGCTCGCTCACATAAGTCCACTAATGAAGGGAAGTTAAAGATTATTTCTGAAGCATTCACAGTTCGTCTCTTTGCAGTTTAACTATGAGGCTCTGACTGACGTCATTAAATAAACTGCGCTCTGATTGGATTGATCCTTTGTGACACCAACATAGTGGCCCGTTTGTTGGCTAACCCTCTTTTTGTTGGTGAGTCAAACAAGCATTAGTCTGTTCCTAAAGAAAACATTAGAGATGCAGCCCTCAGCGCTGGTGGGGCGGAAACACCAGGGAAAACTGGACGTCAGTGCAGGCAGGAAGCAAGACAGCCTGTGAAAAGAGGGCATTCAGAAGTGAACCTGCCCCACCTCTTGCACCCCTCGTGAACACCACCCAGTCCCCTGTCCCTAAAAAAAAAACTTTTTAAAAAAAGAAATACTGTATATTATTAGAAACACACATTCATCTGATGTAAAACTGTCTTATGCATGCAAGGTTCTGTGGGGTTTTTTCTGTCCTAGGCAACACTAATGGTTTTTTTTTGTTTTTTTTTGTACTGTGCTAAAACCATTTCATCAAGTAGTTTCTGGTGAACAGGGGTTGCTCTTTAAAGGAGCATTTTAAAGGATCATTCTTTCGTCTCCTATTACTGTACGTCACCTAATCATTTAGTCTGTTAATATTTACAGACATAATATTTTAAGAGCGTAAGAGTGCACAGATTTGGTTTTGGGAGACTGATGTTGTCCCAGGTTGCGCTGGGACTCTTTGTGCACACATGGGCACTGAGGAGCTATCACGGTTTCATGTGCAGGAATAGGGTCTGTGTTGTGTATTAGTCAACTCTCTGTTTCTTGATCTCTTTAGATGAGGGAACTGCTGAAGGAAAGTGGTACGGCTGAAGAACACAGTCTGAATAAAGAAGCACGGAAATGGGCCACACGTGTGGCCAGAGAGCACAAAAACATCATCCTTACGCAGCGGGTGAGGAAGCACTGACACATTAGCATGTTGATTTTTGGTTAAAATTATTTTACAAAATGATTCAGACATTTATTTTTATATATATATATATATATATATATATATATACATTAGGGTTGCACTAATATATTCACATATTAAAATGTGACTGATGAATGGGCAATATGAAAATAAATATAAAATTATTTTCATGAAAATTTAATTTTTTAATTTTGTACATCTTTTTTTTAAAATAAAAAAATATACGATAAACATAAAAATGGCAATAATAAATAAAATTAAAAATTACCACTTCTAGAACTTCTATTAATTTTTTTTATTAATACATTATTAAAATTACAATTTTAAATTTAAATTAAAAGTTGTATCTGTTAACATTAGTTAATGCGCTAACATGAACAAATTATGAACAAATGCATTTTAATAAACTAACATAAAGGTTAATAAATGCTTCACATATGTATTACTCATTCTTAGTTCATACACTAATATTGCAAAGTGTTAATAAATAAATTCTCTTTTGTCTCAAATTAAAAATAAAACAATGAAAACTCAATAAAACATAAAATGTATTTACTTAAAACTAAAACAATTAGTAATAACTTAGTAATAATAAAAATATATAATTTGTTTTGTTTTAGTGATTTATCAAAACAACAAAACATTGTAGGAAATAATGTAAAATAATAATAATAAAAATGTAAAAAAAATCTATTTGGCTAATAAATTAAAAATAAAACAAAATCAATTATTAAGTGAATTCAGGCATCACAACATTATAATGTACTAAAGTGTGAAATTTGTGTTTGGTTTGATGTTTTTTAGACTCTAACGGAGTATGAAGAGTCACATCAACAGGACCAGAATAATAACGAGCTGGAACTGAAAATGGATGATGCAAGAGAATGCATTCGGAAATCAGAGGTGAAGGATGTGTTTATTTGTGTTTGTCCATCACCTCTGGAAAAAACTTAAACGCCCCCTGCTGGCCGTTAAACTTAAACTAAAAGCTGCACATTCAGTCCAATAAAGTCTAAAATAGTACCCTTTCTTCTACCAAATGTCGTTTGTTGTATGTAATAAAATAGGAAGCTGGTAGATGATAAGTCCACTCTTTCTATAGACGATCAAGCTGAAGGCAGAGGCTCGTCTGAACCTCCTCAGAGACGTTGGTGTGGCTGTAGACGTCTGGCTGAAGAGCTCCATGAACCAAGTGATGGAGGAACTGGAGAACGAGAGATGGGCAGCACTCAATACCCACGATGCTTCATTCTCTGTAAGTCTGAATCTCTTACACTCAAATCCAGATTCACGCAAACCCCTATAACCCATTCTAATCGTCTTTTACAATAAATGTCTAAAGCACTCTGTAGATTTTGACAAAGAAGATGATGAGGACACAGAGACGCTGGACGACAGCAGCTCCAGCCCCTCCAGCACTCACAGGAACTACCCTCTCACCTGCTCTGTGCTGTACTCCTATCAGGTGCACACCTAGTGTGATCTAGCCTGACGTTTCTAGGTCTGTTCGTCCATTTGCAATGTCTTTCCCTGTGCTTTATTTCCACAGGCATCCCAGCCTGACGAGCTCACAATCCAGGAACAGGAAATCCTGGAGCTTATTGATGATGGAGACATGGAGGACTGGGTTAAGGTACATGCATGGTCAGGGGTTTTTAAACTTTACATATACTTCATTATATTATGTGTATATACATACACTGATCCAAGTGTACTGTGTGAGGAAATATAATTTATAATAAACCGACTTTTCAGAGGCTTTTCAAGATTTTATTTTGATAGAAATTTTTACTTTTAGATACTTTAAATTGATCAACAGAGACAATAAAGGCATTTACTGTATATTACAAAAGATTCTGTTTCAAACAAATTCCATATTTATAATAAGAAATGCTTCTTGAGCAGCAAATCAGAATATCAGAATGATTTATGAAGGATCATGTGACACTAAAGACTGGAGTAATGATGCTGAAAATTTCAATTTTACTTCCCAGCAATAAATTACTTTTTAAAATAGAATTTTTTATGTTAAAATCTAATTTGACTGTTTTTATTGTATTTTTCGTATATTTTAAAGGCACAATATGTAAGTTTACAACACTAGAGGTCGCATTTTTAACGACGGAGCGCGAAACATTTTCACAAATCACGTTCATGGATGAAAAGCTCATTTATATCTGTTTAATCACCTAACCACCTGTACATGACTGTTACTTTCACAATGAATAATATACATTAAAAAACACAATCTGAGGTTTTCGTGAACGCCACAATGATATTTATTCTCGTTTATTGGTTTCAATATCTTCTTGTAATACATCAAAGTTTTTTGGGAATGTGGAGAGTGTAATCATGATCCATAATATCAAAATGCACAGTAAATAACTACCACTTCCACATTTGTCCACGCGTGTTGCCGTAGTATTCATAGGCGGAAACCGAGGATAAGGCGGATTTTGCATCATTGATAGGCAACAAGGAACAGGGACGGTTCATTATTTAAATCTGGAATTTATTTGAATTTACAAATCCTGCAGAACTTTTGAGATAATGTAAATACACATCTGCATTAAATATATAACACCGTTTTTGGATATTTTATTACAAAAATCTTAAAATAAAGAAACCCTTGGTGAGCATAAGAAAGAATGAATTATAATTCTATTAAAAATAAATAAATGAAAATGAATTACAGATTTATTACAATTATTGCAAAAATAATATTTAATACATTTTTGAAAAGTACTGTGTGTGTTGTTGTGTGTGCAATATGATATAAAAAAATGATTAATCATAACAGACTACTTTTAAATGTACTGAACAGTAGTGGACATTAACAGTGTATTAATTTAAGTCATTTTAAATAATTTGTATTTATATAATAATTAGCTTTTACTTATAAGTTACTAATTTCATTGTAACAAATGTGCTAAATTAAAACAAAATTATCTGTAAAAACAAATACGTAGTTTTGAAATAGCATTTATATGTTTTTATTTTACAGCTTTTCACAAACTATATACATATTTTCTTTTCAGTTTTGTTCAGTTAAAATACTTTTAGTCTTTTTCATATCTAATTTTCTTCTGACACATTAACATCCTGTTGGATCCATAAGGTTTGAAAGCACATGAATTATATAGCACTTACAATGTTGTTCAGGCTAGGAACAGAGCAGGGCAGGTGGGATATGTGCCGGAGAAATATCTGCAGCTTCCGACCTCCAGCTCTCTACTGAAGATGCTCCAGTCTTTCTCCAGCATGGACGCCCAATCACACACCTCCAGCACTTCTGCAGAGCAAGAGCCAGAAATAGAGACACTCACCCAGAGCAGCCCAAACACTCATGTCAGCGGTGAGACCACTGGTTACAGTATATAAATGGAGTAATGCTAGTTTATAGTATTATAGTATTGAATGCTTAATATGATCTAACAAACAAAACTTCTGCCCCCTTCCTCTTTTGCACAGCCGTAAATCTGGCCAGGGCTCTGTATGCCTATGAGGCTCAGACAGAGGACGAGTTGTCTTTCCC
Organism: Enteromius trimaculatus; assembly: GCA_032361065.1. Taxonomy (NCBI): domain Eukaryota; kingdom Metazoa; phylum Chordata; class Actinopteri; order Cypriniformes; family Cyprinidae; genus Enteromius; species Enteromius trimaculatus. The sequence goes on from JAUMHP010000059.1 coordinate 11,961,225, forward strand.
AGAGGGAGCCGTTATTTGCATTCTCAGCAAACACAACCAAGAAGATGATGGGTTTTGGGAGGGCGAGTTCAACGGCGCAGTGGGCGTCTTTCCTGCAGTATTAGTGGAGGATCTATGCAGACCGGAGAGTGCACGAACACACAAGAGCATGAACGTGCAGGTTTATACATATACGACCTAAAAACAGTGGATACACTGAAAAAAAAAATTTATTTTTTTTGTTCATGTTTACACCAAGCCTTATGTTCAGTGCTGAAATATGTCTTGTAATAGCTGTTTCTTACCACCAGGTGTCTCTGTCAGTTCTGGATCAAGCAGCTTATCCACCCACCATGTTTCCATCCTGTAGCAGTCCCGAATCCGTCCCGCTGCCATCTTTGACCAGCACACTCACTTTAAATGGCTATCAAATCCAAGAACCTCCCAAAATCTCAAGCCACAGTAAGAAACAGAGCACTACAACAAATCCCAAAGCTTTATAGTAAACCTCAAACGTGACTGTAACTTTCAATTTCACAACCTGATTGTCTTAAAAATATTGAATGATAAAAATAAATATTATTTGCATTTATTAATTTAGCTACCTACAAATCTAAAAAAAAAATCTAAATTTCTTTTTGGCCCACCATAGTTATTGTTTATAATCTATTATAGTATTCTGTAATATTTTGAGTCAACTTTTATTTGCATATTTTGAGTTTTCTATGTTTAAGTAATTTTGTTATGTGCTTTTATCATTTTTAAACTTTTTCTAAAATATTTATATTTACCTGGACTTTTTCCCCTCTAAATTTCTGTTTTAGTTTTAGTCATTTTGGTACTTCAACTTTACATCTTTTATTTATTTTTAATATGTTTAATTTAAACTTTCAACCTTTAAGTAACAAAAAAATATTTTATTATTAGCCAAATGTTAAAACATAAAAATTGTCTGTTATTTTAAAAATAAAGTAACAAGCAGTTTGAAGAAAGTAAAAATAAAGTTACTATAAAATATGTTACCTGAAATACAATATCAAATGGTGTACAATTTTAGTTTGTACAAACTGAAAGTTATGATGTATACAATCTATACAGACATAAAAAAACACAAATTGAAATAGTTTTATGCCCTTGTCAGATATCAGAAATGTCTGTGTTTTTGCTGCACAGGCCACACCCACACCCCTTCACCCAGATCCCCAGGAGAGGGCGGGTCGGGACCGAGACCTGTGAGATCTGCACTTCTAAAGCTGCGTGCCAACGATGGGCGCTTTTCTGTGAATTCTGATCGGTGTCTTTGTTTTCTGCAGGTAAGAGCTGCTCCTCCTCCACCCAAACAGCAGGCGCAGGGCCAGGTGCAGAAGAGAGAAGAAGTGGAGATCACACTGGTCTGACTGGCACTTTGGGACACATTTTACAAATTGCCGCTGCCATACTTGGATGCTCTGCGTGAATTTAGTCTGGGATGTTCTGAAACTTCTTGAAGATGCACAAGTGGACGAGTATTTAATTGGTTCTGTTTTAGTTTGTTTTAGACAAAGCCCAAATGTGTTAATGAATGGACATACAAAAGCAGGCTCTACTAGAGCTACAAAGAAACTTAAAAGGGAAAAGCGGCAATTTCAGTGTTGACTTTGTATGTATGATTATATATTCTGTCCATAAACAATTTTAGGGCTAACATGTGTAAATGCATATCATAGTTTTAGCTAATCTGTACCTTTAATGTCAGTATTTTAATCATCTGATCAGTTATTGTGTGGCTAAACACAACCTGGGCACTTTAGATTTAGTTTTCTTTTTGTTAGAATTTTCTTTGTGTTCTTTATCATTTTAAAAGACACATGAGTATATGGTGAAAAACATTCATTTTTAGTTTAACAGTATTCATGTTTTCAAAAAACATTTCACCAAAAATGTAATTTTTTTTTTTTCATCATTTATTTGCCTTCATCTTATTACAAGCTTTTATTTTGTTTTTTATTATTAGCCTATTATTATTTGTAATGTCTACATGTTTAGGGAATCTTTCATTTAGGTAATATTAACAGGTTTACAAATATTATTTTTGTTTATTATAGTTTTATGTCTCAGGATGATGCACAGATTTCATGTTGTTCGCTCAGAAGCTGCCTCGGGCACTTTTTCTGATCAAAGCTAAAGTAAAAACATTTGAGTCGACTAGTTGGATCACAATAAAATTGGTTAATTGTTCAGTTTCTGTAACGCCCTTTACTAAGAATTACGTATTTTTAGAGACAGGGGTAGCTGCAGATCGGAATAATGGGCGTGCCGAAAGGTAGGGGTGTGTCGAAAGGTTGGGGCATGCCTAAAGGTCTTTATAATTGGTTGGGCAAGCTGCCTGTTTCACACAAAGGCTAATATTAAAAGCTATTGTTCTTTCTAATGCCTTCAAGTAATGCAGCCAACATAATTATTTTCCTGTAAAATATCGATATTACAGATATTTCGTTCTAAACATTCTACTGCATTGCCACGGGTTACTGACATGATCATAGCGCGTTTGAGTCATGGTCGTGGCTTGAAGGTATATATAGCTCCGACCAGAAACTAACAATGAAATTAATTGTTGCATGAAAACTAAAAATACATTGCCTGATAAGGACAAATATGGTTCTTAAATTTAGTATATTATATAAATACATCATAATTCAGTAAACAGACACAATTTTAGCCAATAAAACATTTATTTAGTTGTTAAATGAACAATTAAATGACAAAAATAATGATTTATATTGACTAACCAGTAGTTCTTCCACACTAAACTAAAGGTAATTACATATAAATAGGATTGCCACTGATTGGCCTACGCAGAAGCTCCTTTCACCAATGAGAAACCTTTTGACATGACTCTTACCTTCTGACACGCCCCTACCTGTCGGCACGCCTATTGCTCCAGCCTGCAGTTATCCCTACTTGTATTTTTACGGTAAAGGCGGTTGGAACAGCACTTTTGTGTGTGGCTTCCGGTGCTCTTAGCTTCTAGTTATACTTGTATAAAACATTCCGCTATGCTGCATTATAATGCAAACGTATATTTATCATATTATTCTAATTTATTATGAACAGCTTACTTCCGCATGCAAAACAAGGGCGCGAGAATTTGACGTACGTGCAGTCTTAGCGGTTTTCCGTTTTAGCCTGAAATCAAACACTCACTGATCTCTCGAAAAACTATTTTAAAAACGTATTTTGTCATTCTCAGCATAGCGGAACGTGCCCCTCGTGCTCTCGGGCAGTTGAACACGGGTCAAACGCCTGTGGATCACGTACTGCATGCAAACTAAACCTAGACAAACCTGCTTGAAATACGATCTACAGCTGAAAATTATGTCAATAGCGCTTGTCCTCAATTATCGCTCAAAAACCAAGTCACATTTTGAGTCAATTTCTTGGAAACCCCAAACTAATGAAGCATGACTTTTTAATCCCACAATTCACGTTTTTCCTTCGCAATTAACCCTGAAAAGGTTACAGAGAATTGAGAGTTTGCATTGCAATAATGAGAAAAACAATTGCTAGATAAAAAAAAGTCTCAGTTGTAAGATAACTGCAGTCATGTTAAATAGATTTAGCACGTGGCAGAAACAAGTTTTAGCGGCAACAAAAAGTTGCATGTCTTGGGGATTGGTGAAACAAAGCATCACTCACATTAAAGGTTTGCTTTATCTAACAAAACTTAATACACACAAAGAATGAACCAGGACAATAGCGATTCCATACTTTAATACAGTTAAAAAAAAAAAAAAACTCATACCAGCATACAGCAGTTAATGTAAACAAGAATTAAAACACTGTAACCTTGTAAATATTTGTGCGTCCATTAAAACAAAAATGCCATAACCAGTTTCATCACTTCATACATTTTTTCCACCCTTCAGGGATAAATAAAGTTCACAGACAGCCACCAGAAATAAAACAGTTCCTCTGCCTTTATGAAAGGCCGCTCAGTCGTTCACTGACTTCCCAAAGCTTTTTGGCCACCGTGTCATCTTTGGCTTTGGCACAGACTTCCTCCACTGCACAGCATGAGAAATAACGTCCACTCAAATGCTCGATTCCCTCTTGAACGGCACAATGCAGAGTTGTTTGGGCTCCGGTTTTTGGGTCCAGGAACAGCAGTCTAGCCACTGGCTCGATGAAAACCTTCTGCCAGAGACTAACATGGCGGGAGAGCTCCGTCTTTACAACACCTGCAATAGGGGGGCACAATATTTAGTATTTGTTAAACTCAACTGAACAACCGACTGGTGATTATACATCTTCAATACAGAATACCTAAGATGCAAGTTTATCAGGTTTATAAAAAAAAAAAAAAAATGGCTGTAAAACATTCCAAAGGATAGGCTTGATAAGTCTCAGCGATCTGGAATTCACACGCGCGCCCAAACTGTGGGTCTCATTCACTTTTGTTTTTTTTTTGGTAATCATGTCTTTCTCTCATTATTTATCATTCTAAATAGTTTCATTTCCACTGGGAGTGTGAGTTTGTGTTCCAGTTTGTCACAAACGTACTGATTTCATGCACAAATAAGTGCGTATTTGTGATAAGTAAACAAGAAGTTGTGAATGGCACTCAAGTGAGAACTGATACTGGTTGGTCATGCGACATTGACAACATGGTGGATGTAGTAGATCAGAATCTCAATTATACTAATAATACTACTGCTTTTTCATGACGTGTCAAACCAAATATAGTACATTCTAGACAGTAGGAGGTGTTAATGTATGGTCGACAAGTGCAGCCATATTTACCATTTTGAGGATAGACTGTATAGAATTTTCTAATTAAAAAGGTACCCCAATAATCTAAAACTTTTATTAACACCTTTGAAAAACTAATGTCTGAACATTCACTTTAAACTTGTGAATGAGTAATATTCCCATAAACATTAAATCTACAATCATTTACTCAACCTTGTGACATTCCAAACCTCTATGACTCTTCATTTGTGGAACGCAAAAAGAGGAATTCAAGTGATGTGCAAACGAATGGAAAAATAGTCACACAGGTTTTGAATAATGACAGATCTAAACTATTCCTTCAAGTATGTTTTACCTGGGTGAACACTGTAGCAGGTGACGTTTGTGCCCTTCAGTCTCTTGGCCAGTTCGTGGGTGAACAAAACATTACAGAGTTTGCTGTTGCAGTAGGCCTGGAAGAACTGCCAGCTGTATCTCCCCGACCCCAGGTCTTTGGTGGCAACGAGTGAATCTAAATCGATCTTGCCCCAGCGATGGGCCATGGAGGATAGAGTGACAACACGAGCAGCAGGACTCTCCTTCAGACGATCCAGCATAAGACATGTGAGCAGAAAATGGCCGAGATGATTGACGCCAAACTCTATGCCAAAACCATCCTCTGTTCGACCATCCGCCACAAGACCTAAACATAAAATACTTTGAATGTAGTGCCACATGTTTCCCAAATATTCAGTTAGTGCTCAATCAAGATAGCCAGACAACGCTTACAATCTAATAAAAAAATAATAATAAAACAGAATTGATGGTTTGGCTTACCTGCATTATTGATGAGCAGATCCAGTCTTGACTCAGATTTGAGGAAGTTCTGAGCAAAAGCTCGCACAGATTTGAAGCTTCCAAGATCAAGCTCCATGAACAGGATGTCATTGCTTCCTGTGGCCTGAACAACAGATGCGGGTTCAGTAAACACTCAAAACCCTTGAATCAGTGGTCAGAAGAGATCCTCACCTTCTTGATTTCATTTATAGCTGCCTCAGCTTTCTTCTGGTTTCTGCAGGCCAGAATGACTCTTACTCCACGACCTGCCAGATCTAGAGCTGTAGCCTTACCGATACCAGTATTCCCGCCTGAAACATTCAACCAAACAACTCTCAAGACCAAAACTATGACACGTGAAGGCTTTCCTCGGTTCCCCACGTCATATACTGTCGAAGACGACACGCGCGTTTTAACGCGACGTTTTTCAAGAGAAGCTGTTTATCAAACAAACTAACCTGTTATAATGGCCGTTTTCCCGGTCATATCAGCCGTTCCTTTACATTTTGATTTCTTAAACAACGTCTCCACCAAGACGACATAAAGAGCTGCGACGAGCACACCGGCGATGAGGAGATGAATCATGGTTGTGACCCGCTGCAGGAGTCCGCGGGCGGTTTTATGTACTCCGCCCGGGCCAGAGCCTGATAAACCGGTCCGGGATTTTCTTCGTCAACCCATGAGCTCAGCTCTCAACGAAACCGGTTTGCACGTGCTTAAGAGAACAATAGACCGTTCAAGGCCAAAGACTCTCATTTATCTTAATATATTGGCATTTATGAACAAATGGGGTACAAGCTGGAAACTCGAATGAGATAAAGGCGCTTTCATATTCATATTTTGATCTAAATTTGAACTTTATTTAACAAAAATATGCATCTAAATACAGTTTTGTATTATTGTTTTTTACAAAACAAAACAAAATCAACATCTAAGTAAACATAATTTATAGAATAAAACAACACACAAGGTTTTAAATTAAATACTATTAAATTCGAAATGGAATTTTGTTGAGCCAATTTACGGTAAACTAAACAGACAATTTATGTTTGTAATGGTTATTGGTAAAACTGAAAGAAGTGACTGAATGTTGTTTAGAGAGATTACATCACCAACAAATTTAGAGCCAAACTATTCTGAGCTTTTCACGTTTCACCTTATTATGAATATATTGAGTAACTTGGCTAAGATTGTTCGCATACCCCTTTTTTACAACTACAATCCAAAATTTGATGAGTATTGTTCCTTTACTGAATAAATTACGTGGGATAGGTGACACATTCAACACATTAAGGCCTCGGTGTCCCAGGCACACCCAGTGAGTTACGTCTTTACTGTGCTACAATGAAGATACATGATCACAGTGGATTCTGCTAGTTTCCTAATTTGCAATATTTACATGAATGCAATTTGAAAAACAATTTTGATAGAATTCAATTGCTAGTTTGTTGTGGTCAGAGCATGTTATGAATGCAATGTTGACAGAGGCTTTTGTATAATATCATTCATAATATAATTTTGTATAATAAACCGATCTATCACAGTTATCCACAGGTGCCTCTAAACACACTGAAACTGATCTCACGCTAAACCAACAAGCCTCTCGCTGACTTCCCAAAGCTTTTTGGCTACTGCATCATCTCTGGCTTTAGC
>JAUMHP010000059.1:11968500-11995266 GCA_032361065.1 Enteromius trimaculatus
TCTGTTGTAAAGCTGCTTTGCAATGATATGTATCATGAAAAGCGCTATACAAATAAATTTGAATTGAATTGAATTATACTCTAATCTTGGTTTATGGAACAGGCCCCAGCAGTTTCAGGACCGGAAGTGAAGAGCGGAGCTTATGTTTTTAACAGAGTAGCTCCATCTTATGGTTTTTTAAAGGGTACTTTGATTTTATTACACATGATACGTCAAACTTTATGCATGTATGCATTTTAATATGATATATCAGGGATTTTAAAAACATTGATCTTGTGTAATTTTATTTAGTTTTATTGTATTATGCGAGTTTTTTTTTCTAGTTTTGATATAAAAATTATTTTAAAATCTATATATTTATACGTACAGTAGCTCTTTCGGCCAGTAGGTGGGAATGTCAATCGAGGGCTTTAATAAACTCTTTTGGTTCAAGGATTGATTCAAATCAAGAATGTGTTTACTGAAAGCTACTAACACACTTTAATTATTTTAAATGCTTATTATAGTGATGCGGGTTTCTATAAAGGTTACAATTAAAATATGAAACAAAACACGCTCTGAGGTTTGAATGCAGCTCAGAGGCTTTGAATGAGACGCGATCCAAGAAGAACTTTCATTTTGGTTTTATTAGAAAAGGCCCTTATCTTCGACAGTTATTATATAACGCTCGCTCTCACCCTCTGGATGTCTGTGACAGCAGCCTGAGCTCTGCTTTCATCTCGGCAGGCTAGAATCACACGAGCTCCCCTTTTCGCCAGATCCAGCGCGGTGGCTTTGCCGATACCAGTGTTTGCTCCTGCAATTAAACCAGCTCAAAATATCAATCTTCAGATCCGTTCAGTTGCTTGTCACGAATGCCTGTGTGAACGGTGGTGGGCGAGTTGGCAGTTTTGCTTTGTGTAACACGCATGGAGCGATTACGAGAAATCTGTACAAGCTTAAAATATTTAATAGTTTTAGATGACTATGAGGACTTGTCTGACTGTTTGCAGAGAACATCAAATGCGCCAAAACCGAGCACATACCAGTCACGATCACGGTCTTCCCGTGTAGTTTGGTTGTACTTTTACATTTTGGCAGGTGCAACACCGTCACGCACAGCAGCAGGTAAAACCCGACGAGTCCTCCGCAAATGAGAAAAACGCTAAACATAATATTCTGAAGATCGGAGTAAGACCTGAGCTCGGTTTTTCTTCAGACTGGAAACCGTAGGAAACACCTGAAATCGGAAGTAAGGCAATGGGGGAGGATTCCGGTTCGTTAGAAGCTAAATAGTCTCGCGTAGCCAGACCTTCAGACTGACGTTCCGTGGGCGTGACGTCTGAGGCCGAGACTAGTCGCTAAATAACAAAAATATATTCATAGTAATATATTTCTAGGGTAATCATAGTTTTCATTCATTTGGTTAACTTTCAGTCTCGCGTTTTGTGTCTACGTGAGTGCAGAATATGTGTGTAGACAATCTTACGCGAATCAAAGCTGTGAAAAACAACATTTATGAATGTCATAATTGAGCAAAAAAAAATTAAACACATAGTTTTGTGATACTGCATATATAAAATTAGCATATGAGAACACAAATGTCCAAAAAACCTTAGAAGCATTCACTATAAACAACATTTATTTTATACTTTATTTAAAGTGAAAGTAAAGTAGTTTATGTGGATTTCGTTCCAAATTTGTCTCTCTTATCTCGCACCAATACAAATGTGTGCACGTGTTATATTTTGTTCTGCTTGACGTTCATTAGGTATATAATATAAGTTGCTTTGAAATGTAGGTCGCAGCACATTTCAGATGATACAAATTAATAGGGGAAAAGGCACAATTCTTATTTATGTTTTGTTGGCTGGACACATTGAACCAGTGTGTTCATAATTAAGATAATACATTAAAACAACAGTACTGAACATACCAATATCCAACCTCAAGAAGCAAAACAAACTCTTTTACACTGCTAAAACTAGCTGGATGTGGATGACACCGGAAGCTATATGTTACCCATAAAATTTACAAATGGCGACCCTCATTTTTACGTCAGACTCAAGTCCAAAAAATTTTCCCTTCAATAAAAGCATGCAATTTTAAGAAAATGCACCTTTTTTGCTCATTGGTTCTGAGCATAGGATTATCAAAGTTTCCATTTAAAATTCCAAGTCTTGCACCGAGATCAGAAAATGTGCAACCTGACACAAGAGTCTAAAAAAACAACTAGAAAACAGTAACCCCATCCAAATTTTTTACTTAAAATATTTTTTAAATTAAATATTCATCACAGTTAAGTAAAGGTAATTTATATAACTCAACATTTGACATATTTTGACACCTGCAATCCACAGGTAATAACGCATATTGTTCCTTTACTGAGTAAATGGCACACTCTACCTGGAAGAGGTGACATTTAACACAGTAAGGCCTCGGTATTCCAGACACACCTAGTTGGTTACGTATTTACTCTGGTATGAAAAAGACACATGATAGTGGAAAACTGAACACTTTTTTTATTGGAAGAATTATTAGAAGAATTAATAGCTTTTTTGTGGTCAAAGCATTTATGAACTGTAAAATATTACACAGGCTTTTTATAATATGCCGTAACACAGATTTATCCAAACAGAGTGGTCCATAGATGCCACTAAACAGACTATGCAAGTGCAAATCCATATAAAAACTGATGATCTCACGCTAAACCAACAAGCCTCTCGCTGACTTCCCAAAGCTTTTTGGCTACTGCATCATCTCTGGCTTTAGCAGTAAGATTCTGTACTGCACAGCTTGAGAAGTAGCGTCCACTCAAGGGTTCAATGCCCTCCTGAAGAGCACAGTAAAGAGACGTCTGAGCTCCTGATTCTACGTCTGAAAAGAAAAGCAGCGAAATCGGTGCCATGAAAAGCCTCCACCATATATTGCTGTGGCGACCGATGTCTGTTTTGATGGCCCCTGCAAAAGAATTCAGCATTGGTTAGTAATGACCTACAATATTTGATCAAGTACTGGTTTTTAGAGAATAAGGAGCTGACCTGGGTGAAGACTGTAGCAGGTGACGTTTGTGCCTTTGAGTCTCTTTGCCAGTTCATGTGTAAAGAGGACATTGCAGAGTTTGCTGTGAGCGTACGTCCCTAATAAGGCCACTGCAGAATTTCCTAAGCCCAAATTTTTATGAGTGTTGATGCAGTCAAAATCAATTTTCCCCCATGAATGGGCCATTGAAGATACTGTCAAGACTCTGCTGGGGCCGCACTCTTTTAACCTTTCCAGCAGCAGGATGGTCAACAGAAAGTGACCGAGATGATTGACGCCAAATATAATTCCAAAGCCATCCTCAGTCTTGGCATCAATAACAAGTCCTGCAAAAACAGACAAAGAAATCAATATAAAGTTTTTTTGACCTAATATTTTCAACTAGGTATCTTCAAAACTTACTAATTGTATAATTGCCATTGCATATCTTTGATAGCTACCTGCATTGTTGATAAGGATGTCCAATCTGGATTCTTTCTTAAGAAAGTTTTCAGCGAAAGACCTCACCGATTTCAGACTGGCCAGATCCAAGTGCATATACAAGACTTCTTTGTTTCCTGATTCCTGTGTGCCAGTCACATCAGTTCATTGATTTCACATTCATACATTCACGGATTTCATACATTCCTACATTAATTCTGCAAAGTTATATAGTAGATTTAATCAATAATTCCACTGTGTGCACACTTATTCAAACAATATGCACTGCATACTTTTTACAGTTAAATGGCACTGCAATTAAAAAAAAAAGCAGTTTTAACGGGTTTCAATTTAGAAGTCATTTTTTGTCATTTATGAAACCTTTGATACAAGACATTTCCTGCAATGGTTGAAATAAAGCTGAAATATGGCTTCGAATAAGCCACGCGCCCCCTAGTGGAACTTTCATTTTGGTTTTATTAGAAAAGGCCCTTATCTTCGACAGTTATTATATAACGCTCGCTCTCACCCTCTGGATGTCTGTGACAGCAGCCTGAGCTCTGCTTTCATCTCGGCAGGCTAGAATCACACGAGCTCCCCTTTTCGCCAGATCCAGCGCGGTGGCTTTGCCGATACCAGTGTTTGCTCCTGCAATTAAACCAGCTCAAAATATCAATCTTCAGATCCGTTCAGTTGCTCGTCACGAAACGTTAGTGCTCGAGTGTTGCGTTGTGTAACACTTACAAGAAGCGTCAAATCTGCAAAAGCTGTTTTAAAACTGTCAAAAAATAATAAGAGAGCATTATAATTATGCACTAAAACCGAGCACATACCAGTCACGATCACGGTCTTTCCGTGTAGTTTGGCCGTACTTTTACATTTTGGCAGGTGCAACACCGTCGCGCACAGCAGCAGGTAAAACCCGACGAGTCCTCCGCAAATGAGCAGAACGGTAAGCATATTTAAGCGATCGGAGCAATAACTGCTATATTTGCTTATGAAAGAGCTCCGTTTCCTCAACACTACGAACAAGACGACGTGTTGCAGCCAAACACGCCCTCTTGGATACACTCCATTCAGATTACAAAGTCCAAGCACACAAAGCTATTATATTTAAAATTACACCACTGTTGAGATGTTTTTATTCTCTTCACTGACTGAAATGGTATTTAAATATTGATTATATTTTCTGAGGACAAATATGAGTGGATCTACACATGCAAAATTCTCCATCACGGTGTTATGATACGGATGTTCTAAGCGGTCATGTATTATATTTTTTCCCCCGTCTTATACCTCCAACAAGAGGTAGTGTACAGTCTTCCCCATCTGAGCCAACCCGCAGCGCAACCTATTCCTAAAGCCTGGAATTCAACCCAGAAGAACAACACAATGCCACGCACAGCTTGAATCAACTAAAGATATCATTTAATAATAAATAATGTGTAATTTAAATATAATCAGACTAAAGTATCAAGGCCGCCAAGGCATGTGAAATAAATATGAAAGCAATAAGCTCATTTGTTTTACGTTTCTCAAACAAAACGAAATAATAATAATAGGCTAAATTATTATTATTATTAAATCTATCGATTTCTTTCTGTTCGCATTTCGATGTGCTGTTAAATCAAACTTCATTCCTTCAAAAGTTTTTTGTTGAGACCAGTAAAAAAAACTTGTGATAACGAGAAAACAACATTTGTTATGTCAAGATCACAAGAAAATTAAGTCGTGATATCGAGAAAACAACTTCTGTTATGTCGAGATCACAAGAAAACAACATTTGTTATGTCAAGATCACGAGAAAACAACATTTGTTATGTCAAGATCACGAGAAAATTAACGAGAAAACTTTTATGTTGAGATCACGAGAAAAATAAGACGTGATAACGAGAAAACTTTTGTTATGTCAAGATCAAGAGAAAACAACATTTGTTATGTCAAGATCACGAGAAAATTAAGTTGTGATAACGAGAAAACAACTTTTATGTTGAGATCACGAGAAAAATAAGACGTGATAACGAGAAAACTTTTGTTATGTCGAGATCACAAGAAAACTTTTGTCAAGATCACGAGAAAATTAAGTTGTGATAACAAGAAAACAACTTTTGTTATGTTAAGATCACAAGAAAAATAAGACGTGATCATGAGAAAACAAGACTGAAAAAAAATTATAATACATGGCCGCTTAGAACTTTCGTAATATGAAGTGGCTTCAGTTTTTAAAAGAATTTGAAACCATGTCCATGTTTCTAGAGTGTTCAAAATGTAAGGTATTTTGGACATTTAATATGGTTTAAGTCCAGGAACCTCTAGAGGGCAACAACAGTCCACGAAAAAATTTAGGGAGGAAAATATAAAATAACTAAAAAAGGAATTCAAAGAAATAAGATAGAAAATGTAAATACAATGGACTAAAATAACTAAAAGATTAAAAAATTTTTTTTTTGGTATACAATAAAATGTATTCAAAATAACATAATATAAACTAAATATTTTCTACATTTATTATGTAGGATGGTCCCTTTAGGTGTCAGTGGTGTCTAAAAAGACCGAAACCCCTTGTTTAAGTCAGTCCTTCGTTGAAAAAGTCTGTTTTTTTTTTTTAAACCAATTGTATTGTTTGTATCATACACAAGGCAGGCAGGAATCTGATTTTTTTTTAAACCCCTTAGACTAAAAATAAACAATAGTAATGCTAACTTTAGAAAACTACTAATCTAACAGAAGAGCAGATCATGATTGAATAAGTAAGCATGACACATGAACACAAGCTAACTGGATTTCTAAAGCATGTTATTTAAAATCTGGTTTGTATTTACATAGTTTGACACAAGAACCTGGTGAAAACTAATTACAGAACCACATGAAACAGACATAAAAGGACTGAACAGCAACCAAATAGTGCACAACAGAAATGATACAAACTGGAGCACTTTTGCGCACTGAATCCTGTGGATCTCTGGCTATTCACATAGATACTTACACATATGTACATGAGTCCCTTCGCACATGTGCTAAAGAAACACCAGGTCTTACTGTGCTCCAAAGAACATACATAAATAAAAGCATCCGTTTTTATGGGGGGGGGGAAAAGAAAATGCATGTTTATATAAAAACTATTGTTACTGGCACAAAATAGAACATGTTTTGATTTTATTTTTTTTTACATGTGAAAACTGCTCATTGATTCTGAGGATGATCAAAGTTTCCCTTTAAAAATGCAAGTTTTGCATCGAGACAAGAAAAAAATGTTCAACTTGCCAAAAGAGTCTGAAAGAAACTAGAAAAAAAGTCACCTCATGCAAGTGTATAAACAATTAAATTGTTAAGAAATCGTTTACTGTACGAGTCGATGCTTTAGGGGTTAAGTTACAAGATTGGGTTGGAGTGGAGGAGGCATGGCCTTGCTCAGCTGCTCTCCCTGTTGGCCAGGTGTGGGAGTGAGGCTGCAGGTGGTGACCTCCTCTTTAAGCGGTTTGTTGGCAAACTCGGTGATGCTGAATATAAACTGCTGACACCCCAGTTTGACATGGCTTCCGTGGTGGAGGAGCGCAGTGCCTTCCCATCCCGCACCGCTGCCTCCAATCAAACTGGAGCCGCTGTTTTTACAGTTACAGGGAGTGATGGGAGCATCGTGGGACTGGCAGCTCATAACCCCGCCCTCTGTTACCGGAGCCACACCCACCGCAGACTGCTCCTGCTCCTTTTTCCTGCAGCGTCCTACAAACACACTTGAGTTAATAATAAAGCTTACTGTTTTTAAAGTTGTCACAAAATGGAAGTTAGCCCATGTATTTTCTGAATGCATGTTAATGACAATTTTAAATGATTACTTTTTGTATTTTCTTCTAGTCTGTGTAAAAAATAACTCACGGATGATGTTCTGCACTTTGGCAAGCAGGTTGCTGGGCGGACTCTGGTTCATCTTCTCAGAGAAGTCACAGGAATATAATACATTGTCGACGGTCGTCCCATGCTCGCTGTAGTTCAGCAGTTCATACTGCTTTGTATTCTGGAGGAGGAGAGGACAAATGTATGTACACGTAAAGGACCTCATTTATGCTTTAAGCATGTTAAATGGTAAAAAAATAGCATACCTCATCATAAAATATACAGGCATGTTTCCCTGAAACGTAGTTACAATGCCCGTAGTTTTTAAGGCACACGTCCATATCAGCACCTGCAATAAGAAAATATAATTTTACTGAACTCTGTAGGATGATGCATTTCCTGCAGCTACAGACTGATAATCACCTGTCCCGATGTACAGACTCCTGTAGCACATATTTACAGCCATTCCCTTTCCTGAGACCGAACACAACGAAGCTCTCGCCTGCACTTCCCTGTTTTGGCCTGAAACGAAACCTCAAGAGTTAATTCGCTGACGGTAACAAATTTCAAAAAAAGCATTATGAATAATGAATCTCATACCTTCACTGTGTTTCCTGTGAGTGGGTGACGCAGATGAAAGCGAACTGCTCTCGACAGGAGAGGTTTTCGATTCAAAGAGCTGCTGAATCCGCTGCCATGCTAAGAGCTTGATAAATTTCTCATCCAATGAGCCAAGCTCAACTTCTACAATACAAACAATGAAATTATTTTATAGTCAAATTAATTATTAATTAATTAATAATAATAAATTATTATTAGTTTGGTGAGCATGTATGCAATTCTATGAAACAAGCAGACTGATTTATGCTGCTTTATGTATAGCTATCAATTGTAACTATGACAGTGGTGTTTATGATAGTATTTCCTCACTTAACTGTAGGGAGCGCCAAAGTCACAAAAATGTACAGATTTAGAACTAGGAGATATTCTTAACTACAATAACTTTTCAACCTGAAACTTGAAAAGCAAAATATTACAAGATCTGAAACACACAAACCCACCTCCGCTGTTCTGCATGATGTCTTTTATTCGTCCGGAAAGCTCCAACATGTTAGGTTCTGTGCAAGAGAAGACGTCACCACTGCCTGCCATCACAGCATCCCCATCTGATAAGAGTAAGCAGCCATTCATATTTTTGAGGCGTCACTGTAATAATCAAAACTAGAAAAGTAGATATTTACCACTGGACGGGGATGTAGATTTCTGACCTTTTGACCCAGTGTCTGAGGTGCTTTTCTGTGGTTTAACAGCACGTGCTCCTGAACATAAAGTGGAGCCTGAGAGTTTTGCTGCTGCCGTGTCTGAAGCTGCTGTAGTTTTCTCATGGTCACATGATGGAGTACTGGGCTCAGATTTGACACACGCAGGAGGAGGGTCCTCAGTACCAATACAGGACTTTAAGCTGGCTCTCTCAGTCTTGATTTCCGTTTCAGCATTGGCATGTTTGGGTGGAGTGGTGTGTAAATGAGACATTTCAGGGTCAGTGGTGTTTTGTGGGGTTCTATCAGGAGCCTGCATTCCATTGGACTGAACCAATCGGTCTACAGGGCCATTTGTGGTCTTACAGTTCTGACACAGTCCATCAGTACATGAGCTACAGGAAACTTTTGGAGCGATGTTCTGGCTGCCCGTTGAGGCGGCACTCTGGCAAGAGTCTCTGATTTTCAGATCAGTCTTTTCTGTGTGCTCTGAATCCCAAGGAGATGTTTGTCTGTTCCATAAATGCCTCATAATGCTGCATTGCAGCGAGATGACGTCTTTGAGCCACTACACCAAAGCATAAGAAAAGAAACACTGGTTTAGAAACAATACTGAATTCAAAAGCAGAAGCAAAGCGCAGGCAGCTTATGTACACCTGACACTGTTCGTCTTCACTGGCTGAGTGCTGTGAGACAAAAGATTCTGGAAGGCCAGTGCAGATCAGCTCCCCTTCACGGATTCCTGCTGTGGCCATCAGAGTAGGCGGGTTCTGGTATTGTGACTTTATGGCATCTGGAACCTGCGTTTAACCAAGTGATATTTCAATATCATCTTAAGTGTCCATCACTGGGGTCAAACGGTGAGTTTAAAAGATCATGGTTTACCTTAAAAGTCTTTCTGCTGTTGGCATGAGACGATCGATGTGTAGGAGGATGCTGCCGATGTATCCGTTGCAGGAAGTCAAGTTTGACAGCATGCTGGGATACGCGGTCCTGAAACTGGTCAAATAACTGGCAGCGGTTGCTAAGGGTCAAGCTTCTCTGGTTTAGCTGTAAGAAAAGGAGGGAAATGAATGGAAAGTTTGTAGGGTTTAAAAAAAAAAAAATTAATACATGGTTTCTGTTTTACACAAGCTTCCTTACTACTAGGTTCTGGATGTGGTTGGGACACATCCACCTGCCTGTGGGGAAGGCAGTTAGAGGCGGGTCCAAACAGTCCATGTGAAACAAGAGAGGGCAATAGTCGCACTGGATCAGTGGAGCCAATCGACAGCTCCTGAGAGAGAAATACAACTATTAATGTATAATATCCTAAGAAGGGTTCTATAAAAAATATGAACAAAATAACATATACATTTATAAAAGCTTGTACCTGCTGCATGTGTAGCACACCTTCACCGGCAGTGGAACCAGTCCAAAATGGTCTAGCTCATGTTGTGGACGTTTAACGTTCTTGGCTGTTAACTCGTCTTTTCGTCTCCTTTTGCTGGTGCCTGAAATGAAGAAAACAGATGCATTGAATCTCAGAATCAAAAACAGTCTGCTTGCACTATTTAAAGTGAGACCATATAGTCCTCTACCTGGAAGTGCGGTTGTGCAAGTGAGGTCATTTGGGAGCTGGAACTGCGTAGGGTTCCTTTGCATGGCAGCGGCGATTAGGAGGTCAAATGGTCTTTTGAGGGTGGTTGTGATATTTGAGAGTTCAGACTCAGAACCCTGGGCCTCATCCTCCACGTCCAGGAGGTCTTCCTCCATGTCATTCTGCTCGGATGGTGTGGGTGTGTCTGTGGAAGAAGTGTTGGAGTTGGGGGTCGCAGGCCGGCTGCTGGGTCGTCTTTCCAAGAGTCGTACCTGAGCAACAGCGGTCCGAATCCCTGTGCCGCCCGATCCCACTGAAGGATCCAGGCGTAATGTCCCACATTCCTGCTCAGGCGCTGGAGAAGGCGTCTGCTTCCCCAGCTGCCGCTCCAACAGACCGTTAATTTGCTCCTTCTTCTGCTCTCTTTTCTGTTAAGAGCCGATTCACAAACATCATGATCACAAGTCAAACTTAAGGACTGTTTCTTTCCTTTCTTTGTTTTTTTTTTGTTTGTTTTTTTTTTAAATCACCCACTGGCATAATCAATAAAATTGTTGTAGAATTAAACCATAAAGAATTTTCAAACACAGTAAATAAATAATACGATATAATAATAATATAACAGGCATGTGATTAGTGAAGGACGAAAAAAAAAAAGATAGAAGAAAAACCTGTTTTTCTCTCGTTCATTATGACTATACAATAATAAAATAATAACATCCATCAATTACACTGGCAATTATGGTAAAGTTATAAAAATTAAATATTACTATTATTCTAATAATTTTAATGTAAACTTAAAGACTTTAATAACAATACTTTTACAGAGCAACAGTACAATACTAAATATTAACGTAGATTTCTTTGCTTTCAAACGTTTTTATTTAGTCAGAAAACTGCATGGAGATTATAAAGCATTCTCATCTAAAATTTGCGAAAAAAATCTGATACAAGTTTAAAACTAAGCAATACATGAGTGTTTGTTTTGTAACAGGACACAAACCTTCTTGCGAACAGAGCAGCGATGACACATCCAGTCACCAGGGGGCAACATTTCTCTGCTCAATGGCGGGTTACTGAGGAAATGTAAACAAAGTCAGAGGTAAAACTACAGGCTTCATTTAACATAGAGCAAACATACAGTTATAGTATGTATAGCCATTCAATACAACAATACAGCAGACCAGCTTTATACTTTAGCCTGCTTTGAGTGTAAAAAAGAAAAGAAAAAAACAATATGGTACTGTGATTTCAGCAGTTTCTAAAACCATGCCCAAATTAAACACCTATACAAGAGATGATTTAAAAGAGGTAACTTAAAATAAACTCTCTTTACCAAGCTGGCATTGAGAAAGTGAATCAATACCCCCCTCTCTGTAAGAAAGGAGTTTGTTTTCTAATGCACTGCACATGCGCAAAAAAAAAAGATGGTAGAATCTGTAATGAAGCCTAAAAGCATCAGGCTCTCAGATTGTATATTCTTTCAAGTAACAACATTGCAACTAAAACCCTGTTCTAACTACATAACTTCCCACAGTTCTTTCAAATACCTGATTCATCTACCAAAAACCCATTAAGAGATCTTGCTTAGGAAGTTTCTTTTTGAAGCACATCCGATCAATACCAGAAACTCTGGAACTACTACACAAATGAAGGCCAGCGTGGCAGATTTCCAGTGGCCTATGGGCCGCACAGCACCAGCTGCATGTGTTTTTCCTCAAACACACATGGAATCATTTCACCTTCCAAACAGGCAGAAAAAAACAATAAAAAATACGGAGGGGAAATCGAAATTTAAACATCCTCCACTGCAACTGACCGACTGACTACGGCATGAAGCGAGTTTAGTCGGGTTTACAGTAAAACAGAAATAGTGACAGATCTTTTCTTTTAAACTGTGACATACATCCACATGTAACAGACTACCACATAAAAAAAAAAGGTTTTATGCATCAGTTGTTGATTGGGTTTTAAGATGTGGACATTGCACTCAAAAATAAAGGTAGGTGAGTGTTAAAGCCTGCAGGGGCAAAGTTTAGCTGAAAGCCATGCATACATCAAACATGCACGGATGGATTTTTACAATAAAATCTATAACATGTATTTAGAAAAAAATACAAAAAAAAATTGGGGAATTTTCATTTCATACTGACGTTAATAAACAAAGCGGACCAAAAATGTGCAAACATCTGACAAACTGACTCGGATGATTAAGGAAAATCCCTCTCGTAACTCTCCATAGTGGAGACATGATCGTGGCTTTCAGATGTCCATGGTTAATGATTATTTATCAGATTCCTGCTAGAGCTTTTCCCTGCTCATGCAAAAAACATCAGGCAGCATATAAATAAACTCCAACAGCCATGATGTTCCATCTGGAGACGCAAGAAGAAACATCAACCAAATCTGATAGGCGTCTAGTTTTAATTCATGTGCCCCAACTAAACAAGCATAGCAGTCCTGGTCCTGGGCCCAGTTTTGTCCCAGCATAACACGCACCAGCACTGTAGATGGAAGGCAGCGGGGCAGTGATCACAACACAGCAGGTCCCCTCCTTCCCGGCAGCTGTCGCAGGTATCGTGATTGGTGGCCCTGCCAGCTCTCCTGGTGCTCCTGTCCGGCTTCCTGGTCCGCTTCTCTCCATCTTCAGACTTGGGTGGCGCCAGCAGAGTCTGGATTTGCTGCAAGAGAGATTCAGAAAACTCATTAGTGAAACATCTGCCTGCGTCTTACATCACATCAGCCGCACGAGCCATTGTTGGGCCGTGACCGTGCGCGCACGCGCGCGCGTTCGTGTGAAGGAAGCCTATGGAATGGATGACATTAGCGAGCGAGAGCGGGTTAGCGGCGGCACTGACAATGTTAACCGGACCGTGAATAGAGGAATAAACGAGTGCACGAGCGTGTTTGTCTTACCTCCATCAGCCCACCGGAGGTATCCAGATCGTACACGATCGTCGGGGTCTCCATTTTCCCCCACATCAACACCAGCCCCAACTGGTTCCGTCTCTCTCAGCCGCTACGTTACGCCCCGGCTCCCGGCAGATGAAGAACGTCTGACCTCCGAACAGCCGTGGGATTCCCGCCCGTGTCTGTTGTGGCTCCGCGCGGGCTCTCCGTTAATCGAGCAGGCGCGCGGAGGCCTCTATCCCCGGTGCTGTGCGAGACTCCGGCCCGGCAAGAGAAGAAATAATAAAGACACAGAAATTATCATTAAGTCCATGTTGGAAAGACGTCAACCATCAAGCCCCTCGAAGAACAAATCTTCCGAGGAACTGGCAGCGGCGAAAACCTGACGTTTTTCTCCCGGTGAAAGAACGACTTAACGGCGGAGCGTCTCTGTTGTGATGAAGGAACGCTCGCGCTAACTGACGCACAAACCTGTGTGCGCATGCGTCGCCCCGTCAGTAGTGTCGAGAATCCAATTCATTTAGAGAATCGGTTCGCTTTAGTGAACAGTTTCAGAAGAATCAATTTACTGATTTGCCATAAGTGATGGTTGTGACATAAACAATTAACATTTTTACATGTATGTATTAATTCATTTTAAATAAATATTTATATGATAAATATTTTAAGTACTGTTCGGAATTACTTTGTATTGTTTATGGTTTTCACATATTTTTTGGGACGGTTTACCAAAATTAAAATGTAAACAATTTTCTCACCTTCCAAACTTTTGGCAAGAGAATGTTCGGCCTCAGTCACCATTCACTTGCATGTATTTTCTATATAATGAAAGCGAACGATGTTTTGGAGTTTTGTGTAGAGTACGTTATCCATTGTTCACAATCGAGTGGTTTACAAACGATTTGCGAATCAGTTCGAATGCATCTTCATAAGGAGTCGATTCAGAACAAAGAATCGTTCGCGGTCGGGCATCACTACCCGTAAACAGTGGAGCCATCTTGCTCTTTTCCTGCTTCTTAATAAAAGCTCTCTGTCGATGTATTCATTGTGGGAACCGTCAGTATATCCTTTTTGTGGGTGTGAGAAACGTTTTTAATAGATCAACTGGCGAGGGTTAGAAACCAGATGCTGCTATCCGGTTTGTTTACGTGTTCGAGCCTCTTTGTATTGTAAGGAAATTTCTAGACTCTGATTGGTCCGTTTTGTCGCCGGCGTGAACCAATGTGTGAAACGGAAGATTTGAAACAATTCATAATGATGGTTTTACAGTGGACTAATGTTAAAATCTCAATTGAGCACTGAATAATTGCGGGTAAACAATTATTAATTTATTTATTATATAATATATGTTATATATACTTATCATATATGTGTATTCGGATTAATTTACATGTAATAAATTTAACATTCAGAATAACTGAGCGTCCAATATGCAATATTTAGAACAAATGATAATATAATCAATTCTATTGAAAGAAAAAACTATTTTACTGTAATAAAATCAGAATTAAACATAAATCAGCAGTAGAATGACTGAAATATAAAGCTGTGATCCTGTTCAGTAAATAGCTGCAGGCTTATTTAAATTAAAACAGCTACAGACTATGATTCATAATAATTACACAACACAATAACATAGTTTTAGACCATTTATTTACAAAGTGTTCTGCAAATAAGCCCCCATGCAGCGACAGTTATACAAGACATAGAGATTGGCTTTAACACCATTATGAGTTCAACTGGAACTCAAGACTCTCAGCCACTCTCCCGACTCTCTTAGGTTTTGCTGCACGTGGTGAAAACAGCTTCCACCTCTGTGGTTCCCCAATGTGAAACAAAGAATCCAGTGCATTCTCATATAGTCCAGCCTCAAGGTGTGAGCCTTGGGGAGTTTCACCAGACAAAAAAAAAAAAAAGTACAACACAAACCTCAGGCTCTGATGTGCTACAGAAATAACACCCTATTGTCCACCACCGTTATTGTGCTGGCAGAGGTCTTGGAGAAAAATACATTTACAGGAGCCCAGCAGAAAAAAGGAGAGGTGCCAAAAGAAAGACAGGTGAATTTTACATACACACCTCGTATTGCCTTGCATCCTGAAAAGATAAACAAATCAGATTTCAGTACAGTACAGTTGTTCCGCTTTGTTGCAACCTTCAAAGTCTTTATTCAGATTCCGCTTCAATACAGCTGGTGATCAATTTGTACTTAAAACAAAGCAAAAAAAAAATATATATATATATACATTAAATAAATAAATAAAATAACACATTTAATTATACTTCATGTTCAAAAGCTTGAGGTAATTTTTTTTTATACATTTTTGAAAGAAGTCTCATGTTCACCAAGGCTGCTTTTATTTGATCAAAAATACAGTAGAGCTGATTATAAAGGAATACAATTTAAAATAGCTGTTATCTTTTTACATGTATTGTAAAATGTAATGTATTTCTGTTACGGAAAGCTGCATTTTCAGCAGCCTTACAAAATTACAATATACATTCAGAAATCATTTAAATATGCAATAATATAATTTGGTGCTCAAAGTCATTTCTTCGTATTTTTTAGCAATGTTGTGCTGCTTAATGTATTTGTGGAAACATTATGCATTTTTGTAACATTGTAATTTTCTGTTACTTTTGATCTATTGAATGCATCCTTGTTGAGAAGCGTTACTTCTTTCACAATAAAAAAAACAGACATTTTTGAATGGTAGTGTAGCTTATAAATGTATAGCGTGCAAGCTAATTCAAGAGCTTCATTAACATTTGATTTTTTCAAGAGAGGAAACTTCAGAAAACATGAAACACAAATGATGAACGTGTGAACATAAATGACATGAGTACTGTCAGATATAACTAAACATTAATAATTGTTTGATCATTTAAGTGGAACTTGGGTAGTTTTACACATTCAACAGATATCAGCGACTTGGTAACTTGATTTGGAAATAACATTTTGGTTAAGATGAGGTACTCGAATATTAGTAATAACATCAAACAACATAAAGAGGGTAAACTGACACACACACACAACATCTGCAGAGTTCTAGATATTGATGACCCACAGCCTTCGAGCCTAAATGGGTTTTTACATCTAAAATGAATGTTTTAATGAGGGACCCGGAGTCTTTTCTTCTCCACTGCAACCTGACATATTTTATTAACCCTTTGTAAGTTATAAACTTGAAATATTAAAACAAAAAAGACATTAAATAAACTTCTTAAGATACATTTCTGTAGATTTTATGTAACATTAAGCACAAAATTATGAAGATAGTTTTATTGAATATTTTGTCCTTTAGTAGTGCTATGTTACTGATATAGCTCCTTTAAAATAAAAACATATTTCTCTGTTTCTCACAATTTTTTTCTCCAGACCAATGTCATAAATGACAGGTGGAATGACAGAATGGCAGGTGAGGTTGATCAGGACAGGACGACGGTGTTGTGAGAGCCCACGTCTCTGAGGTTCAGGGGATCCATACTTACTCCCGTCTCATACACAGGGTTGTCAAATGCAGATTCTTCTGTCATGTTGTCATACGGTGGAGATGATGAACCAGGAAGCTGAAAAGTCTTGCTTTGAGCTCTGCAGAGACAAACAAAACAACCTTATTAAGCTAAAACAAACCTAAACAATAAGCGTTCCCTGCCCTTCGAACTTACATTGAGATGCAGAGGAAAACCACCAATAGGAGCATCAGCACAGCAGCTACAGGAATCAGAACTGCGATGGCGATGTTGACGCCCTCCACGTCAAACTCTGAATCAGCAGCTGTAATGTGGACATTTTATGGTACATTTAAAAAAAAGGATTTAGGAATTAGAATGTTTTGATCAAAATGAAAATATTGTCACCGTTCAATCTGTGTTCCTCACTGTTTCTTGACGAAGCTGAAAAAGACCAGTAACAACACTCTTGTGAGGCACTTGAATCATTAAAGGAACAAACCACTTTAAAAAAAAAAAAAAAAAAAAGCTAATTTTCCAACTCCCCTAGAGTTAAATAGATAGGTCTTACAGTTTTTGAATCCATTCAGCCAATCTAAAACCACTTTTAGCTGCAGCTTAGCATAGGTAATTGAATCTGGTTAGACCATTAGCATCATGCTCAAAAATGACGTGGGTTACATATTTTTCCTATTTAAAACTTTACTCTTCTGTAGTTACATCGTGTACTAAGACTGATGGAAAATGGAAAGTTGTGATTGATGATGTTATGCAGAACCATTTATTTTCATGGTCTAAATCATTTTTCTTGATCTATGCTAAACTACAGCTAGAAGTGTTACTGCCAGAGATCGGCTGAATGGATTGGAAAACTTCAAAACTCAACTGTTTAACTCTTGGGGAGTTGAAAAATGAGCCTATTTTTTATTTTTTATTTTAAACAGGCATATGCCACTTGAAAAGAAAGCAGTTTGAACCTCTGCACATAGGGGGCGCTCCGCTCCATTGAGAGGGATGTCCGGGAAGGCAGTGGATTGTGGATTCACCCTGAAGCACGTAACCTGTACGGCAGGTGAAGCTCAGAGTCTCTCCTGCCTGGAAGAATGCTTTCTCTAAACTCTGAATGGCTGTGGAAGGGGCTCCAGGATTACTGCAGGGTTCATATCTTTCAGCTACAGAAAAAACACAGATCTCAGTCTGCTGCATGTGCTGGGATGCAGTAGTCCACTAGATGGCAGTAGAGTCTCAAGTATAGGGTTGCTTTTCTTGTAATGCTCAGAAATAAATGCAACCGCACAGATGTTTTACCACTTACGGACACATTTGGGCAGTCTTTCACTCCACTTTGGGTCTGCAGTATCTCTGCTGTAGCAGGTGAGGACCCCTGAGCCAGAAAGTGAGTAACCTTTGTTGCAGATGTACTCCACGGATGATCCCACAGTGAAACGAGAGCCGGTGACCAGTCTACGGCTGTTGTCTACTAGTCCCGGCTCCTCACATGACATAACTAGGCAAATATCAAAAATAAAATCTAATGAAAAACAATAACAACACAGAAAGCTTTACATTTTCTCAACACTAAAAAAACTAAGAATTATGGAATAAGAAATAAGTAAATAAGAAAATTAATTAATAAATAGTGTTTGACAACACTAATATGACTATTATGTCTATTAATTGAACTCCTTGAAAGGAAGGGATTTGTGAAGGGGTTTTGGCTAATTACACTGTGATGCACATAATTATGCTGAGGAAATTTGAATGGGAAGTCTTTAATTATTATTATATATCCTCAACCTAACAAATCACCATTGGTAAACCCACATTTTTACAGTTAACAGACTTTGCATCTATCATGACAGGGAGAGTAACCTTAATTTACTAGTCGGTGGCAGTAGACCATTATCAGTATGTTAATTAAGCTCTCTTAGTGTGGCTTAAGCACTAATGATCTACCGTGACCTTTAAGAGTGATGTTAGCTCTTACTTTTTTCACAGATGGGGACGTCTCCACTCCATGTCAAATCCCACTGGCACATCAGGATCTCTGAGCCCTGCAGACGGAAGCCTGGGTAACACTGGTAGGTAATAACGGTGCCGTGGGTCAAGTCCGGATGAGATGTGCTCTTCCAGCCATTAGCGATTTCTGGCAGCTCTGCGCATGTGTCGTTACGTGGCACTTCTAGTATTTGGATGGTGGAAGGAGAAAACAGACATTGATTGGGTCTTGGGATTTTTCTATTTTTACCATTAGGTTTTGAATGGAAATAATGCTGCTGTGAGAAAACAGTTGCCCATCTCAGTCTTTGCCAATAATGGGCACTGCCAAACAGGTTGGCACCTCTACTGCTACTGCTTCTTCAGACACTGGGGGACCATCACTGCCCAAACATGATTCATTTAGGAAAATACAAGCTCTGCCTCAACAGACATGTCAATAACTGATATTTAATATACTATATTGTAAAACAACAAGCAAGAATGTTAAGATCAGCTCATTCTCAAAACGCCACTTACCAAAGAAATGCACTACAAAGCCATTGTTGTATCCGTAGACGTTAGAAGCTGGATCAGATTGAAACTGGATGGTCACATCGGCTGTAGAGGTGTAGAGTCTAAATCGAGGAAGAAAACCACTGTACTGGCCCAGGATGTTGGCTGTGAGGTCATCACCATCATAAAAGGTCAGCAGGTCATTCTTCCCCAGACGAACACTAATAAAATAACACATATGAATGCACATTATTAATGTAGCTCATGCATTTTAAAGCAAAAGAAGCATAAATTAAGACAGAGCATGATTATTTTTTTAGGTGAACTATCCCTTTAATTAAGAAGAATGGCGGCATTCTAACAAGAATCTGTCACACCACCAGCCACATTTTTTCCCAGCTGGTTTGCTGATGTCTTTCTGCAATTCATCTTCATTTCCAAAGCAACATGAGTAATGCAAGAGGAAAACAAATTACACAGCCTAGGCAGAATTTTACCCAACAGTATCCACGCTGAGAATCAATCATGTTTTCCGTTCTGTCATGCTAAATGGCAATAAAGGCCAGTGTTTAGATTCCCTCATCTACCGGGAGGCTGCGTTTACCTCTTCAATGGGGAAGTGACATTTCGCAAAGAAATGAGATTTATTTAGTGTAATGTTGGAAAGCAGAGAGGCAGAGCCCTCAGGACGTCACACAGCTGTCAGCCCTTCGGGTTCTGTTGTTTGGGAAGGTCATAGATGACCAGTATTAATATTCAAAGCCTTACGAAAGACAGGGGTACAATAAGGGTTTACAGAGTTAAATAAACATATACATGTCCTGATGATCAGTTGAGATGGGCTGTGTTTTTCGTCTTCTTCCATTGAACAGGCTCATTGTTAGATACTTCCAGGTTTGTGTGTGTGTGTTTTAGGGTGAGTTTGGAAGATAGTGTTGTGCAAAAGCCAGTAAAGCTGAGCTAATGATGCATGTTGGGACACAGAGGCTCTGGGTGAAGAGATAATGTCACACTGAGCCTCAGGAAGATTCGATGGCTGGTGGACCATTGGTATCTAAAAAGAACGGAATGCCAGAGCAATAAAAAACCCTTTTAATTTTATTCTATTATTTTCCTATTAATAATAAATCAAATAGAGTACGCTGCTTTTAAAAACCACAATCTCTCGTTGCAAAACCTTCAGTGTCTAACAAAATAGTCTCATGAGATTATGCCAAACCTACCAATCACAGATGAACCTCCTTACTCCCAGTACCTCTTAAAGGTACCATCCTATCCAAAACCCAATATTAAGTTAACAAATGAATCCATAACACTACAATCCATAAACTAGTCACCAACAACTCCTTAAAACCCATCCATGTAATTCCAAAAAACATTTTGTTCCACCCTAATCCTCCTAATACACTTCAAAACCAGTAACACTACAAAAAACACCTATATCTCTCAAAATTTATACTACCCAACACCAATTCATGCCACTTTAATTCCCACTCAGACCACCACAAAACCCACAAATAACTTCACAAAACCCGCCAGTTTGGACTCAATACCACCCCAAATCGACTTATACCAGTTAAATCTCCACTAATAAACCACAAATCTATCAATCACTGCAGAAATACCATCCATTCCATCCGAAACCAATACATACCACCCTAATCCACCAATAATTCCACAAAACCATCCATATTACTCCAAACCTATGCCATCCATACTACCATTCCCAGTCATACCTTCACAAAACCTATCCATATCAATCCAAAATGTAACATAATCAATCACAACATAATCCTAATCCCCACTCCTATCACCAAACCCATCCATCTAACTCTGAACCTACCCATATCATCCAAAAACCAATTCATATAACCCCAATCCCCTTTTATTCCACCAATAACACTGCTTAAAACTCTATAAAAAAGGATTTTCCTTTATGTTTCCCTCAGATCTTTTGTACTTATGAAAGAAATCTCAATACAATGGAGTGCACATCCCATAATGGGTCACTGAGATGCTGAAGAAGCTCTATTGCCTTGAAGTAGCATGCAGGTGTGACCCCTGTCCAGGTGTTCAGCCTGGCACCTGTATGTGGGCCCATTAGCGCTGAGTGTTAATGAGTCTGTGGGTGGCCTCCATGTCTGTGCTAAATCAATTAATCAGGTGTCATTACACACACTGTGTTTCTCTGTAATTGGAAGGTGGTGAACTGTACCGAATACTAATAGAGAAGTGAAAGCATTCTTATTAGAGGAGAAAAGCAACCCAAACGCTTAGCTACACAAAGACAGTCCTGAAATATAACCATCTATGCTTTCTGTCCACACACATACATAGAGGTTCAGATACTCACACCTGGACATCCAGCATAAATCTCTTGTCCTCCTCCACATGTAGACCCCAGATACAGTCCTGGCCTTTGTCATACGCTTCAGGCCAATTTGGAGAAAGCACCACTCCTGCTGAATCTGTTATTTCTCCACTGCACACCGCTGTAAAACAAACAAATGGTGCGTTCACGTCCTCCTGGGAATTTTGCATTAATGATTTGGGAAGTCCTAATTACAATGTCAGGTGCTTTTAAATCACTTTGGTGGGAGCAAGAAATGTGGGTGTGTTTTTACTTTCTATGTTTCTATTAAATTTGTAAAAGTGCTATAAGTTTAATTGTTATATATAATAATTGTACACTACTATGAATATTTTGTACATACAAATTGAATAGCATTCATGTGCGTTTACCTTGTAAATACATTATTTATATCTGTGACTTGAGTGCAAAATTTTAAAAGGTTAAATTTCTATTTAATTTAAAGAGATATTCCCCTAAAAATGTTAAATTCATCATTTACACATGTTGTATACCTATATGACTATAAATATATTAGCTGAATGACTTTCCTCATAAAGACAGAAAAAAAATTCAAAATTAGTCATTTGTATGTCCAAAAGAAGAAGTTATAAAAGCTTGGAACGATATTATGGTGAGTAAATCAATGTTAAAGAAACCGGTCATATGGATTTAATGCTGAATTCAAATGGCAGGTAAAAACAAAAAACACCAGAGACACCACACAAAATCACCTCTGCAGGCTGGTTCTGTCTCATTCCACTGTGGATTTTCATAATTTACGCACTCTAAAATAACAGCACCCTGCTCCAGTGTATAACCAGGCTCGCAGGTGAACTCCACCACAGAACCAACTCCAAAAGCAGGATCACTTGTGGAGAAATTTCCATACTTCACAAACGGCTCGTAACAGCTGCCCTGAGCAAATGCTGTTGAAAAATAACATTTATACAATATAACAAACACAGCATAACAACAGTGCTCATTATTTATGTTTTTTTCCTTCTCAAAAACAGTAAGAAGGTATTTTTATGTTTAGATTAGATATTTTAATCCAACGCGACCTACACTGCAGTCAAGCCACTCATTATATCAATTCTTGCATTCTCTAGCAATCTAGTATTTATAGTGTTGTTTCAGTAGAATGTTGATTGTCAGACGTCCTTGGTCACGGTGAATCTGTAATTCTATAAATATACCTAGTAATCGTTTGTCTCTAGGTAACATCTGTTCTATCTGGCCCTCTCTGTTCTTCTTCATCTGCTGTAACCAATTTGTTTAGACCTTATAAAGACCTTATGAGAGGCAGAAGTGAACAAGCTCTTTTGTTAAATTACTGAAAGACAAGAATAAGTCATTTTCGGGAAATACATGTACCTTCATATCGGATGGCAGTGCCAGTGCATGTGCCCATCTCGTCACTGGTGAATTCCACAAAAAGATGCCTGTCGGTGCTGGTGACCCCCTCAGTGGGCAGATACTCGACTGCATACGAGTCATACAGGGGTGGAGAGTCAATGTTACTCCCATCCTTTATGAGGAGCCTGGAAACAAGCAAGCGGATGTCAGCTAAAGAGTAATTGTGTAAACAGATCAAGATTATGTGTTCAAAAATGTATACATTTTTTATATAAAATAAGAGATTTCTAATTTAGTATATTTTAAAATGTAATTTATTTCCGCGACTGCAAAGCTGAATTATTAGCAGCCTTCAGTGTCACATTATCCTTCAGAAATCATTATAATATGCTAATTTAGTGCTCAAGAAACATTTCTTATCATTATCATTTTTGATAATTATGTAAACAATACTTCAAGTAAAGAAATTGAAAAAATCACATGCCTGTCATCATCCTCAGCCAGTGCCACTTTCTCAAAGTGAACATGAAGCCGCTGGCCCTCAGGGGCCTCCAGTACCCAGTGACATGTCAGATTGTTGCTGTAATTTCCTGGAAACCCCGGAGAGATGATACGACCCTGAGTGGCATTTTTCATCATCCCCCCACAAGAAACTAAGCATGAAAGACAAAAGAAAAGAAACTGCTGTAAATTTGCTGCAATCAGTTCCCTTCATTCACTTTATGCATGGAATAGATTTCCAACAGACTGCCAAAAGCTAATGAGACTGAAAAAAAGGAATAACACGGGTCCATTTAAATGCAGCTACATCACAAGCCCTAATTTTGGATGTGTAGCAATTTTGAAGCAGTACATAGAAACGTAGTTTTAGTTTGTCCTCTCATACCTTGACACCTGGGCTCTCTGCCACTCCAGTAGGGTGTGGTGCCATTTCGACAAGTAAGAGAGGAGGGGCCCTGGAGCTGATAGCCAATCAGACAGGAGAAATAGGCCACGCCCCCCACCTGAAGACCAGTGATTGATACTTCACCATTTTCGGGGGCCAGTGGGGATTCACAACTCAGAGCAAAGGCTAAAGAAAGAAAGAAAGAAAGAAAGAAAGAAACAGAAATGTATGATATAATTGACTGCATGCAAAATTTATTTGAAAATAAATGTAATTTTTGGTATTCTGTTTGGTAATGCTTGCGGCATTAAAATAAGACATACAATATGCTTAAGACAGCCATTAAATACGAAAAAAATCTATCAAAATTAAGCTAAACTTAAGTTAATTTTTTTCCTTTTTTAGAAAACATATATGCATATGAAATATATATATGATATATAATAAGTCATTTCCCTTCTCAAGTAAATGTGAGTTGATTTAAGAATTTATTAGATATTTAAAATAGAAAATAAGACTAATTTAAGTTTATATAAGGTGGCTGAATTTGTTTGATAGAAAAAGGCAGACACTGAAAAAATGGCTGTCACACATTGAGCAGAATTCTGTGACCTTTGACCTATAATTCAGCAGTACATTCAATGGCACTTCTATCTGAACCAAGTTACAGTGCATTTAAAGCAAATTTTAGCGCTAATTGCACTCCCTGAGAAGTTTGATCTTAGCGCTGGTAGTGCAGTTTAGCCACAGGAACACAGAGCTGAGCAAACAGACCACAAGCAGATGCTTTAATCTGACCCAGACTCCTTTATCTGTCACAAAACCGATCAGGTGCTGGTTAAAAGTGCGGAAGCAACATCTATTGTCCAGCTGATCTCACCAGCTGTGAATAACTGGCCCCCTTTTCTCTGTTTCCATGGTGATTAATGTTCCATAATGCCCAGTTGTTTAGTTATTACTAATAGTGACTCAGTTCAAGCACAGCAGGGCAGATTCACTGCTTGGGGTTACGACCAACAGATGCCAGGGCTTTATATAACACTAATCCAATCTGTCTATCAGCGGAAAAAGAGCCACTGACAGACGTTTTTATATAATGGAAAGGGAGTTAAAATGGCAGAAGAAAAACGTTTCAGGGTCACCTGAGAGTCTAAAAAAAGAAACTTAATGCATGATTAATATGAGTGGAGAAGTATGCAATGCAAAGTCAGAAGAGATCTTAAATGCTATTGTTATATATACTTACTTAAAAACAAATAAAATGCCACATTTGAGACATTTGTCTAAATGTATGTATAAATGTAATCAATATATATCTGTAATGTAATAAATAATATCTGAACATCAAATAATAACTATAAAAATGTGCAAAACTGGCTTGATAGTAGATAAAACCGAGGCTTTTGCTTTAAAAATTGTTTCATTCAGATAGATGTTATGAGTAAACCACTAGCCGAAGAGCATCATATCACGGAAAGGTCATCATATGCTAAATGGTTCATTCAACAAGCTTTTGGTCACCTCTGATGGCTGCCAAACCCAGAGGATATGTGTATATAGACATATCAACTATGGTGTGACAGAAAAATGTAAAAAAAACTCTTAACACTAAAGATAAACCACTCTCATGCTATTTGTAGCTCTAAGAATGAAGATACATTTTTGTCATGTTATTTGTAATAAGTTTTTTTCTTTTATTTGCTATTTCACACCTTAGGACACTAAATATGTATACTATATATACAGTACTGTGCAAAAGTCTTAGGCCACTAGTATTTTCATCAACTAAAAATGGTTATAAGTCGGTTATTTCTATCTTTTGCGGTAGTGTGTCAGTTGGAAATATTAGTTTACATTTCCAAACATTATTTATATACAACTTTTTGATAATAATAATAGATGTTTCTTGAGTTCTTGAGGAAAAAAATAAGCATATCGGAATGATTTCTGAAGGTTCATGTGATGCTGGATACTGGAGTGTTCAATGAAAATTCAGCTTTTACATCACAGGAATAAATTCCATTTTAAAATATAATAAAAATAAACTTGTATTAGGACATTTCTTTGCCCATGTAGACACACACACACACACACACACAGACAGAACAGACAGATGCTGTCTGTCTCCTCTGGAAAACAGCCTCAACATGTTTACACTGAGGAGTACCATCAGTATCAAACCCCTCAAGGACTTTTGCATAAGAGATGATGTTTTATTCCTGTGGCTTATTTCCATCATATTTCAAGCCAGTCAATACTATCATTTGTTTATAGTTCTGTAGGCCAGATATAAGAATCGTATAGCAAATTGATTGTTAAGGTAAATAATTTAAATGATTAGCACAAAACTGTGAGATGATACCTCTATACCGCAAAAGTAATAACCCAGGGTGAGTGGGCCATTCACTGCTGAACTGCACTGAGATCTGGTTACTAGAGCTCTGCAGCACCAGACCTCTGGATAACATGGAATTGTTGGCCAGAATTGAGGCCATGGGTCCGCCTAGATCCTCTAGAACTGCCTCCATCCCATCATCCAAACTCGCGTTCAGCACCTGCAGCACAAGGGGAGAACCAGATCAAAAGGCTGGGATATTCCAGATTTACATGATTGCATCTGTGTAGATATCTATTAGGATCGGCTCAACTGAAATTGCGTTGTGGGTACAATTCAGTGGGTCCAGAACATGAAAGTGTGTGTGGAGGTTCTTCTGATCTGTTTTGTTGCATGTGTCTCTGAGATAAGCATATTGAACAGCGCTGTGTGAAGCGTTGAGCTGCCCGGCTGTATCAGAGCTGGAACTGATACACACTGATATGCTTTTGCTGCTGTGAGAGCAGCACAGGTGCTACACAGTTTTTTCTGGTTGCATTACAGATATTAACTCACGTAATGCTCACTGAGAATTTGTACTAAGCATACTTTGAGAAATTAGATATCTGGAGAGAATAGCATAATGTCCCTTAGCTGTTTTTTGGAAATGTTGTCAACAGAACAATTTATTCTAAAAATCTATTTTATACAGACATTTATAGTCTACAGATTAAATAAAAATATGGAATAATAATGTTTAAAATGTTTAACTGATTCACTCTCTCACTGACTTGACTGGTTAATTCAAATACGATTCAGGAACCGGTCACGCTGTATGATTCACTACAAAGAATCGACTCACAAGAGTCATGAATTAATTAAAGTAAT
>JAUMHP010000059.1:12003321-12021529 GCA_032361065.1 Enteromius trimaculatus
TGGACTTGACTTGAGACTTGTTGGCATTTGACTTGGGACTTGACTCGGGACTTGCATGTCTTGACTCGGGACTTGACTTGGGACTTGACGGCAATGAATTGAGACTTACTTGTGACTTGCCAAACAATGACTTTGTCCCACCTCTGGGGTTAGGGATGTAGAATACTGTCTTATAGAATAAGACGTTAATATGCTTCATGACTACTAATAAAAAGGTACGTGATTGTCTGTTTCTAAGCATCTAGGATTACCGTTGTTCTGAAGAATTTCTCACTGCAATGCAGGGGTTAAAAGTGGTTCAAGAGCCAGCTAACACCACTAAAATACAATTGTGAAATGTACTTAGTTAAAAATGGTTTAAAACAACTAGGGGGTTAAGCACAGCGTGAGTGTTTAAAGTTTGCATCTTGTGCAGAATTTCAGTAAACTGCTGCTGAAACAGTCAGGCAATCTATGGTTAGATCATTTGTCTACAGTATATATACCCTACAGAATTCATTCCATCTGCTCTACTAATGAACTTTGGAATTAAATGGCTAATTAATTTGCACTTTTAAGCAGTTTAACGTTCTGAAACTTACGTCTTTGGGGGGATCTTTATAATGATCTCAACACTGTAGGGACCATTAAGACATGAATAATAAAAATGCAGTATTTTTAGTTAAGAATAATTCTTTCACATATTGCAAATCGTTTATGTTTCCCAACCCTGCAGTTATAAACAAAGCAAGCTTTTAAAAAACCATTAGCCGCGTCGTGCTATGATTTCGGATGTTCCCGCATCCCTCTCAACGGGAATCAGTCTGCAGACACTTCAACGGGGCTCCGAACGGGAACTGCACAGTGAGAAGATCAAAGCGTATTTATTAGGGGACTAATAAAGTAAATTTATATTGACTTTGTCTGACAATGGACACATTAAAAGACCATTAGCTAAAGCAGAAGAAATCCATCCTCGACCCAGAGAGGGCTATGTTAATTAGCTTCGGGAACGCCACAATCAGCGGAAAGCAAAAGACAGGTGTTAAATCACAGGATTCTAGCATAAGTTTAAACTCGTTGAGACGTGGGAATTTTATATGTGATATTAAAAGACCTCTGAAACAGCCTATTATCTGTCAGAACAACACAATACACAACTTTATGGTTACAGTTATCGTAGGCCGCTAGTTGATGTCCTTTAATTTGATCGGCCAAGAAGCATTCAGTTTGTCAGAACAGTATTTCTGACGTGACCTTTGGTTACAAGTCCAACTCCCTGTCCATTAGACCTCGACTGCCCACCTTTAAACAAAGCATGCATAAAAAAAAACTAACTCCATTACTATCATGTAGGCTTTCACTGAAAACAACAGACTTCCCCTGACAGATCAAATCAAGCACCGTAAGCTTCTTCCAGCTAGAAATTCATGGGACAATGCAAGGGAGGGTTTAAACCAGTGTCCTACTGATTTAACTTTTCCACTGAAGAGCAAATGATATCAGTGAACATGGATCTGAACAGAGTAGACAGATACTGTGGATGAGCCCAAACACAAAGCAGTGGGAAATCCCAGCATGCTTCTCCTGTGCGTTCCCACAACGCTGTTTATCTAAGGGCCCCCTGGAGACTCCAGGGATTAAATGCTATTCTTGTGTTTGCACACTGCGTTCCTTCTAGTCTGCTAGACAGATGTTCTTATAGACCTTAAAAAATAAGGGACATTTCTTAATAGAAAACAATTAGCAACCCAACAAATTTGCGTTGTTGTTCAAAACGTAACTGAGGGTAATATATTGACTGACAAGTTTGTGTTGCTAATGTGAATTTACTGTTTGTGAACATGGAAGTACCACAACTAAATTAGAGTTAAATTAGTTTAGTAACTAAATAACCCATTGTTATACTTTTTGATCCCATTATGTATGTCAAGATTCTAAACTTGTCTATTTAAAAATCATGTTTCGTCAGACAGTGTGTGATAGAATTAGCTATCATGCTCCTAGTGTGCTCTTTTTGGTTAGCTTGCATAGCACATATATAATATAGCATTTAAACCTTAATCTCGTAATCTTCCCAAAGTCAGTTAAGTAACAGTTTGTTACAAATGACACAAACATTATTTGTGAGAGCTGGCTAGGTCGCATGGCTCTATGCAACTTCCAAGGGATGAAACTACACTACAGACATAGTCATATCTCTCAGAAACCAATTTCACAACCATAAACATGGATCAACATCTTTTATTTACAATAAAACAAATGCAAAATTCTTTCTTATATATATATTGCTTTTATATGTAATTTTGCATTTACTGTATAAGCCACTGAACAGACAAACAGTCTCTCATTTGCATGAGTTTTCATAATAAAGTCTTATTTAATGCATAGAAAAACAGGGGAGGACACACACACACTACACATGCACACACCACACTTACCCACAGATGCATCAGAAAATATTTGACTCCCATTAACAATTAATTTTGGCAGAGTTAAATTATATAGTACTAAATAATCATTTTAAATTAATCGTTATAAATGTCATTTAAGGCCCAAACATGAAGCACCCCCAAGAAAATAAACTGAATCATAAAGCAGTTAGAAATGAAAATGCTGCCATTCAGTAAACCAGTGCTAAATTACTTCCTCTGGTTAACAGTAGTTCACCACCTTGTAAAGAAACAAAGGAAAGAAAGATAAATACCCTATTTCATTAACTGCAAACTACAGTAAAGTTGTGCTACACACACAAGCAAATTCAAGGCAAAATGTCATGAAGCAGACACTCTAACCAAACAAAATGAACATAAATTAGATAAAGATTCCTTTTCACAATATATTACTTCATTTTCTTGGAGGGGTTGTTGATGGTGACGTGTGTAATCTAAATGATTACAAGTACCACGCAGCTGAAAACAAAACTCTAAAACACACCGTGTATGTAGACCTGCAGTGATAAATGTTAGTCCCGTTGTAGGCTATGAAGAAACCAAAGTGTTTTTGTGCTAGGAATTGATGAGAGGTAAACCGAGGCACTTTTCAGTGCACACGAGCAAAAGATCAGATCTACGCAGCGCTTTCTGAAGGTTGACCATCACCGTTGCTGTCTTTAAGGATAGTACTTTCAGTTTGTGTAGTGTCTTTCTCTGGTCCAGTGTTGTCTTCATCATGTTGCACTGAGTGTGGTCTGTAGAGAGGGGGACTAGAGGGAAAACAGACAAAAGATTTTTAGAAATACAAGGTTATAGCCACACCTTCATATTAGTCACTTGTGAAAGGTCAGACGGGCAAAGTACATGCAGAGATAGATAGCAGGACAAATGTCTTGAGTGAATGTCCCTGACCTGTCACAAATGTATAGTAGTCCCAAAACATATCTCTGTTTGCAGTAAGGTTTTGCTCAGTTATCAGTTTAAACTCTTCCAGTATTTCTAAAGCTCAAAGTTCATTTATTGTGGCTTACTGCATTTCCAAGAACATCTTTTGTTGGTCCTGGAACAAAAATTCTCTCAAATTAACAAAAAGCCTGAAGTCCATCTCTTATCCTTTCCTATGAAGTCTCCAACATTTCCCTAACCAGTACCAAAAACAAATCAATGGTTTATAATGGGAGGTTCATGTTCCAATATCTACTGTAAGTCAGACCTGCCACAAAGATCTGATTGTTTCAGAACCAACAAGGAACATGTCCTACTTTCCAAAATCAAGCATTTGTGTGTTAGTACAATACTCTATGTGGCCACATTTTTAAACCGTTGAAGTCCAAACCCAGAAACAATGTTCAGGCATGCCTTTCAATCCAATGATGCAACTACTGTTTAGAGTTTAACACACAGCATGCGTTTAGAGAGAAGCTTCTTAAAAAGATAATTCCTCGGTCTGGCCCATCCACGGTCACCTGTTAATGATCCTTAATCACTGTCGGGCTTGTAAAGATACTTCATAACCAGACTGTCCACTTTCTTCTTCTGTTTCTTCACTTCTTTTTTGCTTGGGGGTCGTTCTTCATCAGGACTTTCCAGACCCCTATCGGAGTCTTTCTTTCCTGGGCTTCTTTTCACGCTGTTTGAGCTCCGGTATGAAACTGTTGATGCAGAGCTTGAAGATGAAGACTCAGAGTCAGATTCTGACTTGGATGATCCAGATTCTTTTTTTCTGGAGCTTTTGGATCTTCTCTTTTCTTTCTGTCTGGAATGCCGCCGAGTATTACCCTCATTGGAGGAGCTGTCAGACTCGGAGCGCCTGCTCTTTTTCTTGTTCTTCTTCTTGCTGCTCCTGGAGCTGAAAGAACTCTGCAAGCTACTAGAACGTCCAGAATCTACTGCAGAACCTGAAGCCAAGCGTCTCAGACTGGACCCACTACGACCCACACATTCATCGTCCTTGTCTGCCAACAAACTCTTGATGCTCTTCCTATCTTCTTCCTCTCCTGCGCCACAACCTCCCTCCTCTTCTTCATCTGAGTCTTCTAAGCTGCGGCGTTTGAATTTAATTGGCTTGAAGCTCAGTACCTCATTGATGGCTTTTTCTAGATCGGGGTCTAGGTAGTTGCGGTGACTCACAGGTTTAACGTCAGATGTGTCCAGTGGGTTCTCAGATGAGTGTAGCTGGGCAGGAGTGGACAGACTACGGCCCGTCGAGCGTGGACTGTATGCCGCCACGCTCACAGAGTCAACATCATCATCTTCATCAACCTCGTCATTATTCAAGCGAACTCCAAACTCGCTAAGTCGGGTACTGCGGGCCAGGGAAATTCGCGAGCCGACGCTGGTGCTTCCAGGACTTCGGCTTCTAGATCGCTGACTCATACTGGTACTTGTCGGCCCGTAATCACTGCGGCTGTCATCCATCCAAGAAGTACTACGTCGTAAACTGAAGCTGCTCACACCTGACATAGCATCGTCATCTTGGTCTATCCCACGGCGTGTGGAACCTCGGCTCGGGGCGACCGAGGACACCATGGACTCTTTGTCAAATTCTGGACTGCTTTTGGTCCAGCGACGATCTAGACCTTTTCTGGCCCTACTGGCAGCCTCAGAGTAAGCCTGGGATATCACTGAACCCCGGTCATCCAGGTCATCTCCAGTTTGAGGCCTGTCTGTAGATTTACTTTTAGCTTTGCGCAACGACGATCGGTCAGGCAAGTCCGGCTGCTCCCGAAGGGTGCTGAAGAGAGAGCTGTCATCCCCTGCACCTCCATTCCAGTCCCTCTGGTGGGAGCGTTTCCTGTAGCTGAGCGAGCTCATCACAGACACAGAACGGCTATCGTCCGAATCTTTTTTTGCTTCCTCCTTCCCCACTTTTCCCTCTTTACCTTCTTTTATATCTTTCACATCTGCATTAGCAGCATTGGTGTGTCTGAGACGGACAGAAAACACATTAAAAACGGCAAAATTGCAGATGATCAATGAAAGAAACAGGATGATACCCGTGACAGAGATAAACATGAATTCAAAGAACGAAGGAGATTTGAGAGGTAATTTAGGAGCATATTTTACACCAACCCCAGGAATAAACTTAAAAGGATTAAACTCCTAATGGCAGTTATGTAACCGCGCCGTACTAATACTACTGAGGAACAGAACAGTAGCAGCAGCTCCCGGTGAGACAGTCATGAATCCAACACCATCAAATGCTGTCTTGAGCTTATTAGCACTTCTCACAGATGGAGAGGACATATGTAAATCTTGGCTGGTAAACCACATCAGTAGCACCCCCCAATGTTCCTACCCTGTAAATTTAGCTGCCTATACTCTTTGAACCATTGTTCAATCAGCTTTCCACAGAAAACTTATGGAGGATTAAATGAAAGACTGTACATTAAATATGCATCTGTTAAATACGTATTTTTGTTTAGCTTGAATGGAGTTCAAAAATCAAAATACTAATTTATACTTCCAGAAAAAATACCATATTTTAAATGTAAATAAACTCCTAATTTAGCCACCCCAACATTAATTTGGTTTAATTTGTGTGGTTTAATTTCTCCATTTCTGGGGATCATAAAATTATCTCAGTCTTTGAAATGAAACTCCAATTTGAAAGTAAGAGGTTACACACTGACCTGGTGGTCTTCTGGGGGCCCTCATCAGAGAGTGTCTTGGTGGATCCTTTGCTTTTTGAAAGCAATGACTTCACCCCATCGACGCGGTCCTCCACCTCAGAGTCCATATCTGATTCATCTCCACTGTCAACAACAGAAGCTCAATCAAATATAGATGCTGACATAAAGGTCATTTTGACTGGTCACAGCAAGAGGGTTATGATACTTTGGTTAGTTGTTAGTGCCACAACAACACAAGGTTTCAATAATAGGGGGAAAAAAGGGGATTTCAGTCCATTCCACAATAACACAAGAAAAGCAGATATTTTACTGCATTCGCAGTCGCATGTTGTATCATTCCCATGAGCCTTTGGAGTTACTATTAGTTTATCTCGGGCTCTGGTTTTAAGAATATACACAAAGTATAAATCTGCACAAATACTACACAGACACACAATCGGGGATGTACAGTGAATTTAGGCTACAGATGCTTCTGGAGTATTTCAACTTACAACCCACAATTTAAAGCTTAAGCACACACACAGCTCACGTTTACACGCTAATCAACTGTGACAATCTGCTTCTACTGCTTGCATATCGCAGTTCCACTCAATTACAGCAAATCAACCGAATGCAATTGTTTCCCCCTTTCCAGAATCCAAGCAGTTACATTTGCACAACAACAAACATGAACATATCACAACTTGCTAAGCACAGGTGCACTAGAAACTTAATACATTAATGTGGACTTTCAAACAAACACGGAAGTAAAACGGGTTTAGTATTGGGAATAATTTAAAAATGGCTTGTCTGTGTTCATATTCTTCTGGGTTTATAAATGGCTGTGATTAAAAAAGATGGCTGGCGTAATGAGTAAACAGATGAGCAACACATAATGATATTGTTAAATGTGCAGCACATGCACACGAAGACAGGAAAATGCTGCTGTATTATCAAATTACTTATTATTTCTTCCTATTTCAGCTGAAAATAATCAGTAATACAACAACATTTTCAAGTTTTTTAAAACGAGTGGCATTATAAACTAGACGACAAACAGACGAAAAACACTTAATATATCCTCACGTTTTGTTCTTTCTTTTCTGATACTTTGTCACCATGTCTTGTAAACTGCCAAAAGTAAAATAAAAATAGATGAAATAAAGGGAAATAAGTAGTTGATCAAATTGAAGACAAGAAATAAAAGAAGAAGAAAAGCTAAAGAACTTAAAAAGGGGTCTATGTAAACGATAGTAACACGCTGTGGTCATCCTGATCAACTTCAAAGAATTGTTGCCATGGAAACAGTGGCACTGACAGGAGACTAATCCTTATACCTGTTGATGAGGTCATCATCATCATCCGTCTCCATTTCATCTTCCATAGCAGCCTGCAGGTCCCCAATCCGCTTAAAGGCCAACTTCAAATCTGC
Organism: Enteromius trimaculatus; assembly: GCA_032361065.1. Lineage (NCBI taxonomy): Eukaryota > Metazoa > Chordata > Actinopteri > Cypriniformes > Cyprinidae > Enteromius > Enteromius trimaculatus. The sequence goes on from JAUMHP010000059.1 coordinate 12,010,779, forward strand.
TTGTAAGCTCTGATTGGCTGCTTCCAGACTTTCAATATCCATTTCCTGTTTAAAGTCCAACCAAACTTATGAAAAAAGAGACTATGGTTTTGCTACAGCAACCATATTGTGTTTTAAAATGTACCATTACATTTACCTGGAAAGCTAACTATGGTTTAACCAGTGCATTACTACAAATATCACAGCTATGGTTACTATGCAATAACTATTTATAAAAGATCCATTGTGGCAGTTTCCCTTCATTATAGTTGCTATAGCAATGGCAAGAGAATAACCATCCAACAGGGGGCGCTCACCAGCTCATGTTTTTTGCGACTGGCTTCTGCCTCTTTCTTAGACAGTTCAGTCATCTCCTCCTTTATGTCCCGGATCTGTCGCTGCATGCGCTTGTTCTGATCCTTTTCCCTGTTTTCACTGCCAATACGCTGGTCTCGTTCCTCAGTCATCTTCTCCAGGTTTTCCTTCAGCCGTGTTACAAGAGACTGGAGGATGGACATGGACAGATGGAAAAGCCAAAGATAAGATCTCATAAATAAAAGACAGAAACACACTGAAGCAATTCCCTGTAAATGAATTGTGGCCACTGAGTTGTTTATCTGCATGCACCATGGATATTGGTTTAGCACACACTAAAAGAATTATGCATGAAATAAAACATAACATCAAACTAAAACTAAATTGAAATTTGCAACTAAAAAAAAAAAAAAATGAAATAAAATGACTGAATGCATTATGAGAGCAGTCACATGACTCACCTCCAGACGTTTGGTTTGGGTCCTCTCATATTCTAGTTTGGTCTCTAGTTCACGGATTTTGGCTTCCTGCCGGCTGACCAGCGATTTCTCCACCATAGACTGTTCCTGAAATTCAACCTGTGACTGCAGGGAGTGAAGCTGACACAAAAAAAAATAAAAATCAAACAGGTCACTATGAGGTCATGACTGACTCATGTTTCCCACATTCAGCCATCTCACTGCATGGGCCCTAACCATCTAAAAATACACTATATACTGTAGAATATAATGATTGAGGGGACAGAAAGCAATTTCAGGCTCCTACAAAGATGTATTTGGGTGATTTTTATGGTACCTTGTCCTGGATCTCTTGTTTTTCTTTCATGGCCTCCTCCACCTGGGCCTGTAGGTCACTGATCTGTGCAAGATCTCTTGTTGACTAAAAATACACACACACATATGATACATAGTTAATTTTAACTCTTAATCTGAAGTTAGTAGTATTTACATTTTTTATATTTACATTAATAAATATATAATTTAGACTTTTACGTCATACACATTTGTTGTTTTTAAAAGAAATCTCTTACAGTACATCCACCAAGGCTGCATTTATTTTGATCAAAAATGCAGTAAAAAACACTAATATGTTAAACTATTATAATAATTTTAAATAACAGTTTTCTGTTTGAAAAGATTGTAAAATATCATTTATTCCCCTGATGGAAAAGGTGAATTTTCAGCAGCAAACTCTGGTCTTTGGCGTCATATAATCCTTTAAAAGTCATCTAATATGCTGATTTGCTGCTCAAGAAATATTTCTTATTATTAGCATTGTTGAATACAGCTGCTTAATATTTTTTAAGGATTCTTTGATGAATAAAAAGTTCAAAGGAACGACATTTAAATAAAAACAAAAGTCTTTTGCAACATTTTAAATGTTACTTTTGATGAATTTATTGCATCCTTGGTTAATACAAATATTAATTTCTTAAGAAAAAAAATCTTACTGACCCACAGCTTTTGTACTATATATGGTACTATATATATATATATGAGGTCACCTGAGCCACAGCAGCTTTGTGTTTCTTCATGAGTTCATTCATGTCCTCCTGATCCTCCTCAAAGCGAGACTGCAGGTCGTTCTTCTCTCTCTGCAGACGACTTATCTGTTCCTCCGACTGAGGGAGACAGAACAGAGAGGGTTGAACGAGCCTTGAATAGTTTTATTCATGGTCTTTGAGGATGAGGAAATGCCAAGCAACCTGCATGTTGGCATCAGTCTGATTTGGCAAGTTCTACCATGTGACCAAAATACTGGATGCACAGTGCTGGGCATCAACAACAAAAAAAAATTCTTAATGCTTTTGAAAACTATCAAACCTGTTTATTTCATGTCTAATAGCTGTATTTTATTATTTGTGTTGTTTTTCTCTTCTCTCCATGACCCTTTCAGGACTAAACTGTCTAGATAAACCCCCAAAAACAACTTTCGGATTCCTATAATATAGTCGCAGCAGCCTTTCAGTGTTTCTGCCATTTTAGAGTAAGATTAGAGTAGCAATTCTGAGTGGGTCTAAAACACTGTCATTACACGCAGTAATTGCATATTTATGGTTGAGACTGTGACGAGGAGATTATACCCTTAAACTCTTCTCTTTTGACGACATCATCTTTCTCATAAATAATAAAATTAAACGCATACCCCGAGTGAACCATTTAAATCCAAGTACCATATTTTTGGAGTCCTGAAAGAGGCTGTAATGTGAATGGGGGAGGAATTAAAGAGTAGCTGCTCTGATTTTCATTTTATATCCATCCCTTTTTTCTGTTTTACGCGAAGTAAAATGTGAAGTGACAAAATCAGAATATATTTAAGCTATAAAATTCCATGTGAATCAGGATTTGTGTCAATGTTATTTCACTGTGGGTGGAGCCAGCAGGAATAAAAACCAAGCAACTGTCAAATTGTCTTGTCGGCTGTCACAGTCGGTTAGGACAAAAACTCAGATAAACATGGAAGAGACAGGATTTAACACTTTATCGCGTCATGCTTGGTTAAGACACCATGATTCAGGGTTTCTTTATCTGACTCTGGAGGTTTACGTTTTTCCCTCTGGAATATTTATTATAAATGTTTTTCCCAGCAGCCCGAGCTGGAAAATAATTGAACTTGCAAGCACTTTATTTCACTCTGCCCAAAAGTTAAAATGAATCTGGACACATTTACTGCTCTTTTTAAATAAAAAAAATATATTGCCTCAAGACTAACATATTTCATCACAAAATCGAATGTGGTGGACGAATTTAAAATTTCACGTTTTAAATGGCACAAATCCAGTGTAAATTTCTGAAGAGATGTTGATGACTCGCAATCAGTTGTCCATAATAAACAACCAATTTCTGCTCAGTAACTTGAAGAAGTAAATGAAATGTGGGATAATTCCTCAATATTATTAGAGTTAAAAAGGTACTAACTAGTAAACAAACACCCCAAACACTGAGAAAGTAAAAGAACAGCTTAAACTGTAATCAGTAATCAGTAAACAACATTTTAAACAACAAAAGGACAAACAATACAGAAAACAAACAAGCAAACAATCATATATACATATTGCAGTCTATGTTTAAACAAATATATTTAAAAAACATTAAAACCTTTCCTATTTATGACCACTGAACTGTTTCCAAATAAATTAGAATACGACTCACCGCCATCTTGGCTTTGGTGATGTCATCCATCTGGATATGAAGATCTTCAATTTCCAGCTCCATAGACTTGCGTGCTTTAACTGCGGCTGCGCAGGCAAACTCTGACTCCTCCAACTACATCAGATACAGCATACACACACATACTCACATTAGTCCTATTCTTTTCCCAGTGAGGGACATTAATTGTAATTTCTGCTACTCTGACCTTATTTTTGAGTGCGGCGATCTCTCTTTTGCTGGGCACGTTACTCTTTAGGTGATCCAGCATCATCTGTGCATCGGCCAGAAGAACTTTTGTGCGCTTCAGATCCTTCCTGAGACGTTTCTCTGTCTCTACATCCCTCTGGCCAACCTGTTATACGGTGTAATACTGTGTTATACTTGAAGTATTGTGTGCTGTCTGCAGTGTTTGTGTTCTGTTGTGTTAGTACCTGTTCCTGCGCCGTCATCAGTTTGGACTCCAGGTCTCTCTTTTCTCTCAGAACTCTCTGTTTATCATCATATTCCTCCTCTAACTGCACTTCCATTTGCTTCAGCTGCACACACATTTTAAAAGAGCCATTAGGAAACAGGGATGACACAAATTGTGCGATTTGAACCCATGACAGAGTGTTTAGATTCTGGATTGTTCACCTTCTTACTGCAGGACAGTCTGATGTCTTCCACTTCCTCATCCTTACTGTCCAGCTCTTTAGTATGTGTTTGTTTCATTCTCTCCGTCTCCATTTCCAAACGGAGTTTTGCCTAAATGACACACACAGATCAGATACGTGTCATCTGTTGATAATGTCCTCTACTTCATTCTACTTTTCTAAAAAGTTATTTTAATATTATTTACATGCTATTATAGTATTTGCTATTATGTAAAATTAGCTTTTTCAATTTATTTTTAATTATGTTTTCTGTTTTAATTTTAATTTAGTTCACATTTTATTAATTTCATTGTTTTTTTATATTTAATTTTATAGATTTAACTTCAATTTCAGCTTTTATGTTTATATATATATATATATATATATATGAATGAAATTGTTTATATATATAAGTATATATATATATAGTTTTAGTTAAATGATTTATATTAGTTTTAGTTAACAATAAAAATTGCTCTGAACACAACACAGTGTAATTCAGAATCACTATCCTTCTTTGATTCGGCCATTTTTAGCCTGTACCTGTTCCAGCCTCTGAATGGTTCCAGCCTGTTCATCAAGCTCCTCCTCTTGATCTTTGACCTTTGCTTCCAGATCACGCAGTTGCTTCTTAATCTTTGCGAGTGATGCCTCGTCTTTTGACTCCTGAGAGGAGACGTCCTGGAGCTCGGATTCCAGCTGCTCTACTTTCAGACTGACTGTACACAGCTCTGTGTCCTTCTCCTGTTTGTTAAATCATGAAGTTGTCATTACCAACTTGCCATAAACTTTAATACAGAAACCTGAAATTAAGGTTAAGGATGCGAGAGAGCAACACACTTTCATCTATCTTTAGTCTCACCTGTAGTTGCTGTCTGATTGTAAACACCTCTCCAGTTAGCATATCTCTATCTCTTCCCAGTTTCTCCCGCTGATTCCTCTCCTTCTGTAGTTCCTCGTGAAACTGGTTCTTCTCCACATCAAACCTGTCAGAAAATTCAGAAGATAGATGGATTTTGAGATGTAATTTCAACCACAGTATGACAAGAGCAACATGATATTGTCCTCATGGGCATAAACTACCAAACAGAACTTTTGTAGGCCCTCAAGCAAACATTTCCTCATCTGCTTCTGATTTTGTACATTTTCAGCTTGCAAAATGTTAATCTGCATTTTTAGAAATGAGGTTTGAGTTAGCCATTTATTTATTTTTTTTTAGTTCTCCAGATGCTGGAAAATTCAGTGAAAAAATGAAAGCCTGTACACTGAAGTCACTCACGAATTGTCAGGTATGTTCAGATTTAACTGGAGCTTCAAGTCTGATGTTTTAGTTATGAGTAACATCAGCCTAATACTAAACACACACAGAAATAAAAACAGTCCAGAAGTAAACAAATCCGACCCCGAGCTCAAACAGACAGTACATAAATAACAATACACTCAAACAATAAATAAACAGACCAAAAATCAGACAGTAAACAAACAAAGAGAGCTCAAACAGAGATGTAATCATACAATAAACAATACTTTAAATGTTTAGAAATGAACAATGAGTAAACGAACAGCCCAAACTATAAATGAACAGCACAGCTAATCAGAAAGTAAACAAACTGACAAAACAACTAAACACTAAGTTTTGCAAATAACATAATTTCGGGAGTAGCGCTGGACGAATTAATCACGGCGTGCATCACATCATCTAATCAATCCCACCCAATCAAATACTTCCTACCTACTATTTGACTTTTTGAACACCCTCCACCCTTTCTCCACCCTCTATCTTGCTCCTCCCGGCTCGGTCCCGGACAGCACGCCAAATTCGCTATTTATTCTTTGTTAATGAGGAAGCGTGAACTCGTGGAACGACAAACAAAAGACAGTAATCAGACGAAATGAACAGCTTAAACAACTAAATAACAAGCAAAATACAGTAGTCAGACAGTAAACGAACAGCCTAACTAAACAAACAAAGGCCAGTAATTAAGTAAACAAACAACTTAAACAATCGAACACTGAAGAGCCCAAACAATCATAAAGTAAATCAAATTGTTTACTGTTTTATTGAAGGGACTGTAAACAGCCCCACAGTAAAGTAAACAAACCACTAAAACAATCAAAACAGTAAGCAAACACGACTGCCCAAACAACCACAGATTAAACAATAATCAGAAATCTCTATAATCAGACCCCAGCAGGTGACCAGGCATGAGAATGAAGACAGTGTGTGTGTGTGTGTGTGTGTGTACTGTATGTGACTGGCTCTTACTTCCTCTGCTTTCTCTCCAGTTCATGGTTGCGTCCCTCTTGATTTTCCAAGTGGAGTTTGGTGTCTTGCAGTTCAGCTGCCAGCCGCTGGCATTTCTTCTTCAGCTGCTGGACTGATCGCTGGGACTCTTCGTGGTCAGCCTGCAAGTCCGTTAACTACACAGAGAGAAAGACAGGAAGGTGAAGTTTGTAAAAGTCTAAAGATTCTGGAGTGTTGCTGCTCAACGTCTGCGTATCATTTACTGCAGCAGAGTTTGAATTTGGATACATTTCACACTGTGTGTAGTCTGTTAGCAAGCCTAGCGTGTGTGCACCGTGTGTATGTGTTTATTTACTGTGCTTTACTGACTTTTCTCTCCAAGTGTCTCTTGTTCTGTTGTTCTGTCTCCACCTTGTCATCCATCTCCTGCTGGAGTTTTTTCTTTGTGAATTCTGTGTCTCTGATGGCACGTTCATATTTCAGCCTCCATTCACCTCCTGATATGCACAAACACACAGAGACAGACAGGCAGTTTTTTTGGATGAGTTGTTTGTTTGTGTGTGTGTGTGTGTGTGGAGTAGTTTTTGACCAATCTGGTCCTCTTTCCATCCCAGCAGCTAAAAAAAATGCTATGTTCTAATCAAAATAAAGCATTTTCACCAGCTTCTAGTGCTGTCTTATATTGTTTTGTTTTTTTGTTTACCAGAATCATCATCGTCATTGTCCATCTCGCCGTTGAGTTCTGATGCTTGGAGGAGTCTAGCCTCCATGATCTCCATCTCCATGGACTCCATTTGTTTCTTCACAGCGTCAAACTTCACCTGAAATTCAGAAAAAGAAAAGCAAAGGTATGTTCTACAGCAGCCCACTCACAAATTCACTCCTACAACAACTTTCACAGGCTATATAAGAAAGTTTATATAAACTATAAAAATCTTCCCAACACATTTCCACAACTTTTATTCAATCCATGACACAAGCTGCTCATAATTTGGAACAGTTTAAATACAGCAAATCTACATTTATAAAAACATATCCTATAGGTTACTAAAAATGAGCTGCCATATTATTTACCATATTAAAAAATGTAATAAATATTTTTAAACATCTTTTTGTTTTTTACTAAATATTGTATAAAAAATAGTGCTGTCAAATGATGAATCAAGGTTAATCACATCCAACATGAAAGTTTTGTTTACATAATACGAGTATGTGTGCTTTGTATATGTATTATGTATGAGTAAATACACACACATGCATGTATATATTTAAAAAATAATAATATGTTTATATTAAATACATTTCTTTATAATATAAATTATATTAATGTAAATATAGACATTTTTAAAATATATACTGTACGTGTGTGTATTTATACATACATAATAAATATACAAAGAACACACACATATATTATGTAAGCAAAAACTTTTATTTTGTATGTGATTAATCATGTTTAATCCTTTGACAGCACTAATAATAAAACAAAACAAAAAAAACATAAAATGAAAAAATGTAGTAATGCAGTGTTAAATCATATTGTTTTATTTAATTATGTTACTTAAAAAGTTAACCTGGTGGCTATCTTTTACTTAGTTGCTATCCAAAAATGTTTAATAAACACTGAAACAGGACTGATGGAGTTTATGTACCTGCATGTCCTTCATGTCCTTCTCCAAACGCAACCTCTCGCTTGTTTCTGTCTCCAGCAGCTGGGATGTAGACTCGGCAGAGTTCCTCTCATCTGAAAGCTCTGCCGTCAGCTCTGTGATCTACATAAACACACACATTCACACATATGCTTTTCTAATATGGTGGAGGCGTCCTGTATATAATACATGTATTTGTCGATACTATTCTGTTTAACTCAAAAATAACAGCCGCCAAACAAGACAGCAAAACAATTAGATAAGATGCTTGGATCTTTTACTTTGCTTTCCAGACGATCCGAAGTCAGCCGTAGCTCATTTCTTTCCTTCTCCACCTTCTCCAACTTCAACTTCAGATGCATGATCTCCTCCTACAAGTCAAAACAAAACTTTTATCTCCACTGAATATTTAGATTAGAACAGGACAATCTTTGGCCCGAGGCTTGAGATAATATATGATCTGTTGTTCTTTTGATCAGGCGAGATCTTTCTGCCTTCAGTTGAGTTCTTGAGTTCAGGAGTGGGCCAGACTGCAATGTTGCATTTCCAAAGTGAATGCTTTGAGCTGGGATTGAGATGTGATGGCGGCAGGAATCAAAGAGACGTCTCGGCTCTAACACTGATGCAACAAAAGCCCTCAGATCATGTCATCTTTCAGGCAAACGCGTCCACACACACACAGATAAACCTTCGAGCTCTACTGTAAACTGACAGAAGCTTCGCATAGCGAGCAAACCAGGCCATGAAATAAAAGAGAAACTCTCACATCTTTTCCTCGAATCTGTTCTTCGGTGAGCTGAACCTCTACTAGAGGTCGTACGGTGGTGAAGAGCTTCCACCAGGGCCAGTCCTTCACGCCACGATTCTTCTTGATGTTCTTCTGGACACAACGGATGGCCAAATCCTGGATCTGAGAGACAGGGAGATTCGGTTTAGATTATTTAAAGGGAGCTTTTAGCCGAAAATGAAACTTTTATGCACCCCTAGTCTTCACTCATTTTCCTTATATAAAACAGAGTGACCCATTTTTAGTTTTAGGGTGATAAAAAGCCATCGAGGTTTTGAATGCCATGAGGATGAGTTAATGATGACAGAATAGGCATTTTGATTGAACTATTCTTTTAATCATCTGGCGGACGATACAGATCTCCATCTGTGAATGACATGACAGTTGCATTAACAGCGCGGCATGAAATGATTAATGCGCCATTGCAAACACAAACATAAAAGCCACAGTACGACTTTGATATGACTTTTTTGAAAAAGTACAGAAAGACTCGCAAACCAAAACTGTAAATCCGATTTATCCTACCTGCAATTTTTTCTTACAGTTTCGTAAATTAATTAAATGCGCATTATGAAGAATTGAGAGGATTTCATTCTGAGGCCTGACTGCATGCCGTGATCTGAAAGTGTTCAGAGGAGCTTTTATTAATTTGAGATCTTATAATTCAAGGGAGACTAAACGGGAGAGCACTTAAAGCAGAAGTGTGTTTATTTTACCACAGGTTAATATGCAGAGACAAGTCATTTGTAGGTTAATTCCTACAAAGTACAAGTTTGTTTGAGCTGCACATGGAGTGAGTTTGGGGCAGAAGTATTTGTTTGACTGACCAATGGGAGATGTAGGTAGTTTTTTATTGCTCGGTGTTGCAGAAATTACTAATATCAGCTTAAATAAAACCTAGTCACCTCCATAAATGCTCACTTGCCCAATGCTGTGCATTGATCTATGTGTTTTACCCATTTTACAGTTGAACATTTTGGGTAAGTCACTTTATTTAGGAAATATAAGGAATACTTTCCTTCAGCAACGATGCACTGGGCTGACAATAAATGTGCCATTTTTTAAAAACCTTCCACAAAAAATATCATTATTAATCAGCAATATTAAAAAAGAAATCAGCAAATGAGAATTAATAAACGCTGAAAATAGCTTTTTCTTTACAGGAAGGAAATATATTAAAATTGTTTTAAATTGTAATCATATTTCACAGTATCACTCTTTTTTACTGTACTTTTTAATCAAATAAATCAAGCTTGGAGAGCATAAGAGAAAAAAACAAAACTTTATAAAGAAATAAATGTTGAGATTCTGATGGACTGACACTGCAATTTCAGCTCAAGACTGAGGCAAAGTGGAAAATTGACTTTACCTTCCTCTTTTTGAAAGCCTGTCGAGACAAAAAGCCCCTGCAGGCGGCCTGGAACAGTGTGATGTTCTGTCTGGTGTGTTCATCCCTCTGTCCCTCTAGTTTAGCCACTGTTCCAGCCCTGAAGAACACCTTACAGACACACACACAAACATAGTTTTGACAGCAGCAAAGAAAGCATGTTAAAAAGTGTATATTTTGATGGTCGCAAAATGTCATAGTAGAATTATAGAGACACAAGTAAACTTAAAGGGAGTCGTATTTTTAAACAGAGGCAATAATAATCTGCAATATAAGGTACATAACCACATGGACATTGTTCTATTTTTTTTAATTAATTAAAATGTCACAGTATCAATTGCAGTTAAAACTGAAAAAGATGTGGTTTTTCTTTACCCTATAGTATCAATATTCCTCTATTTATAATTCATCAAAAAATTATATAATAAATATATGTTTTTAATTATATTTATTTTTTATACATATTATTTCTTATATAAAAGAAAATTGGCATATTTAACATTTTATTATGTTATTTTTGGCTTTATTTATTTATAGATAGATAGATAGATAGATAGATAGATAGATAGATAGATAGATAGATAGATAGATAGATAGATAGATAG
>JAUMHP010000059.1:12032445-12057027 GCA_032361065.1 Enteromius trimaculatus
TTAGACAGACTGGCAGCTTCATGTGCAGCCTGCAGGATAGCCACAGGATCTTCAGCTGCCTTGGCCTGCAAAGGGCCAGGAAAAGCAAGAGGGCAGAAGTCAAAAAGTCATAAATACACAAATTCTCACAGGACTTAACAGAAATTAACAGGAGAGTAAAACACTTCATATGAGAACTGTGAAAACAAGAAAGAAAGAAAGAAAGAAAGAAAGAAAGAAAGAAAGAAAGAAAGAAAGAAAGAAAGAAAGAAAGAGAAATGGCGGAGGGAGGTGTTTCTGCACCTGATTCCCCAGGGTGGGCATCATTGGAGATCCCTATAGATGGAATTAAAAAGGATCAGTAAAGAGTCCAAGTGGTACCGAGCAGGTTTAGCAGAGTGATTATTATCAAACCACCTGATGCTAATATTGAAACCAATGCAAGACCCAGCCTGACACAACACACAGTTCTCACAGCTGAACACCATCGTCTTACACAAACATCTTGGTACAGTAGTTGTGGGACAAACCTATTGGTTGGCGATAGTGGAAATCTGGGATGGAAGTTTTTCAGCAGGAGCTGCAGAAGGTTTTAACACCTCCTTCATCTTCACAGACACAGCACTTGTCAGTACGACGCTAGCACATGGTCTACAATCATGCCAAAAGGAGCCACCACTGCAACTGACATGGTCAGCACTAATGCAATGACAGTCTGATATGTATCATGGCTGCAGCAAAAAATTACTTTTACCTCAACTTCAAGTCATTTGAAGGGTCAACAGACATCTGAAGAATCACAAAAAGCCACTTTCGCAGTATCATTAGTTGACATGCTTGGTTCTTGCAAGCATCAGCTGCTGATGTTACTGCTTCAATCCACTTCAGAGGGTTAAAGTGAGACAGCAGTCAAAGTCTTGCAACCGTGAGAAAAAGCATTTGGACATGAGTTATGTAGTGAGCCTTGCAGAGTTTCATGGCATTGTCCTGCTGAGCAAACATGCATTACTACAGCATTCAGAAACACATGCGGTATGTACCTCTGGCTTACGTACAGCAATGGACCTTGGTACTGGAATGAAGCCTGTAGGGGGTGCTAATGGGTCAACTTTGGGCTTGGGGATAAATCCTGCCACCGGGGCAAAAGGGTCTCGCTTTGGGCCGGGAACAAATCCCACTGGTGGTGCCAAAGGATCAGGTTTGGGCGTAAGTTGAGTGGAAGGGTTTTGTTTAAGAGCTGGTATGAATCCTGTTGGTGGTCCCAGAGGATCAGTCTTGGGTGTAGGTGGAGAGGAAGGGTTTTGTTTAAGAGCTGGTATGAATCCCACCGGTGGCGCCAGAGGATCAGTCTTGGGTGTAGGCGGAGAGGAAGTGTTTGGTTTAGGAGCTGTGCTGAATCCTGTCGGTGGTACCAGAGGATCAGGTTTGGTTGTAGGTTGAGCAGGAGGATTTGGTTTAGGAACTGGAATGAAACCAGCAGGTGGAGCCAATGGATCAGGCTTGGCGACTGGAAGGAATCCAGCAGGAGGGGTAAGAGGATTTGGCTTAGAAGGTAAAAAGCCAACAGGAGGGGAAAGAGGGTCCAGTCTAGGAGGTGGACTGATTGTGGGGGTGGATGGTTGGGGTTCTTCTGAGGGGGTCTCACTTTCACCAATCCTTTCTTTGCTTTCTTCTTGAGGTTCTTTGCGTTCGGAAGCTCTCAAGCGAGAGCGATGCTCTTTAGTCCTGGCACGGCCCATTAGGCTGGTCAACCCAAAAGAGAGGGCATCTCCATCCACAGAGCTGCCAGCTTGCATTGGACGGATTTTGGGGACTGAAGTGGCTGTCAAAGGCTTTTCCTCTGGCCCTGCTTTGTGTGCCTGGTTCAGTCCTCTCCTCGTCAGTGTGTCAGACTCAATGCTGCCATGTCGTCCATTCACGGAGTCGCTGCTTCTCTTGTCTACAGTCAGTGGCCGCTCTGGAGTCATCGCTGTTGATGGTTCACCCCGATGTCGTTCGGTGGAGCCACTTGCTGCTGTCTGAGACTGACTCATACTGTTCTCACTGTCCAACTGCTCACACAACCCAGAACACACACATACAGGTCACCACAAAAGAAAAAAACTATGAAATTACACACTAGCGGCAAGAGCTAAAGATAAAAGTTCACATCCTTTGTAACCTAAAATAACACTATCTTAGGGGTTCACAATTGCTGTGATATAAATCCACAAGCAACAAACTTGAATTTCTTGAATTTCCCAAATTATAACAGATGGGTGCCGTTCTGAATATCAAAGACTCTTCACACTCTCCAGCGCAGCTGCAAGTACAGAAAGTTCATCAGAAAAAGACTCATGCTTCCACATGGCCAGGCACTTTGCAGTTCTTTTCTCAACACAGTCAGGCAGGTTAACAGACAAACCCAGTAATTAAGGTCACTGCAGTGCAACACTGGCTCACAGCCCTGAAACACAACTCTACAGGATCAACCGCACAGGCTTTGGTAGCCTCTCTCACACAATACAAATTTCAGAACCTGGAGTATTGCAAAGACCTCAAAATCATCTCCTTCTATAAAATAACACATTAAAGTGCATATTTAAGATACTAGGAATGAGCTCTTATGTGGAGACAGACCTTCATGTCTATCCTGAAGGTGATGATACTGGTGCTCTTCCAGCTGTGCACGGCATTCTGTGGGACACTGAAATTGACAGCAGCACTTTGAGAGCGCTGGACAGGCCTCCAGCCCTGTGCCTCCATGATGACTTGCAAACCTCTCACACATTTGCTTCAGACTCACACAATCTTAGCTCAGCATCCCTCTCATGCTCCTTCCCTCTCATTCTTCCTCCAGCTGCCCCTCCTACTACAGCAGTGATTGGAGGACAAAAAGGGCAGGGTGTGATGCCAGCAAGCCCCACCCACTGGAATACAGCAGCAGTACAGTTCTAAACAAACATACACATACAGTCACCTTATTCTGCAAAAGTCTTTACACCTGCTAATATTCAGAACCCTATAGTGTAGAAAGTTGCTTCAAACTCACGCTCTTTCCATTATATTTTATCTACTGAATTCTGAATCTGAATGAAGAGAAGAAACCGATGCATTGCTTTCATACTGTACGGTAATTATAGACAAAGTACGAAGTTGGAAGCATACAGCTGTCCTAAAAGAAAAAGACCACCATTTTCTGAACAAACCCCATCTTTAGCACCTCCTGATGATATACATAAAGTAAACACACAGGATGGGTTTTAGAGTGAACCACAGCCACAATAAATGCAGAGCTCTGGGAGATGTAATCTCTTCTGATCTCAGAACAGACACCCATCTGAAATCCAGAGTCATGCAGTAATGACAACACTGCTCAAACACTTACATTCGAGCTTTTTGCACCCGGGACATTTTCATCTTTCACCTAAAGGGAGGCAGATAGAGACAGGAAAGTTAAACCAGCGATCAGATGCTCTAACCTGAGACATTGTTCTTGATGTGACATCTGACCCTTCTCTTGATATACACTTCATCCCTCTGTCAGACTAAAAGATTAACCTCTGTCTTTCTCAGTTACTGAAATCAGTACATACAGCAAGGGAGCAAGGGAGGTTCCTCCAGTGAAAAGTAATACTAAGAGAATGCAAAAGATTTGAAAGCAAATGCAAAGCTACTGGGTGTTCACTTCACTTGTTAGAGAGAATGCAAACGCTTGGCAAGTAAATGCAAAAGCACTGAAATATATTTTTTTCCTCCCATGTCATAGTTTTTACATTACAGTGTGCTATCAAGGGCTCTGTAAGATACTGACCAAACACTCATTTATCTTAATTCAGAGAAAAATCTGGTTCTAAACAGACAAAAATGAATGAACAACAAGCAGAAAACTGTACTTTCCTTTTTTTCCCAAAATGAGAAGCGAGATGAGAAGGCCATGATGAAACAGACAGTTCAGGAGAAGAAAGGGAAGGAAAGGGGAGGAGAGGAAGGCTGGTTTGTGGAGAGACAGAATACAGGATCGGTTAAATGCAGGCAGTCTTTCTGATTGAAGTTTTGGGGGTACTAGGACCCTGCGGTGAACGGGTAGAATGTATAGCTACAAGAAAAGAAATAAGGATTAACATCTTATCTGTTAAATGGAGTAAAACATAAAGCGGGAGCATTATTTAGGCTTTTAGCATAACACAGTCAAAATACATTCTCATTATGGTCACAGCGTTATGTCCAGCGTGTTCAACGTGTACATTTTTTTCATTCTTTTGAAGACTGAAAATTTATTTATTTGGAATGAAATGACGGAGAGTAAACAATGACAGATGAGAAAGCTGGAGCTCTAACGTTACAATATTATACGAATAAAATAATGTGAATCAAGCTTCACATGAACTGAAAAAAAACAATGCTGAACAAGCAGATTTGTAATGCAAAAACAACGTGTCTGAAAGTGACAGTGCAATTTAAGGCAACAGGACTGAGCTTTCATGACACACCAGAACATTCACTATAAATAGAGCACATGTGAAGAGGCCACAATGTGAAGTAACCAACACACACAAACACGAACGGCTCTCCGGCAGGCTTTAAACACTGATTCTTGTACCTGTCAGACACAAAGTAGACACATCAGATCCCCTTTGTTATTTAAAGCAGGTGGTCAGGTAGATATCCATGGGCAGACTTCTTGAGCAGGGTTCAGCGTGGAGCAGGACGTTACGACAAGTACGTCAAGCAAGAGTTTAAGCTGGGGAGGGGGGATAACAGCTGCTTGAGGACACTGAGGATATAAATAACCATGCAGACCCCAGTACCCCCAGACCACACATTTACACACACACACACACACATAAACATAACAAACTGGATTACAACAGCTTAACTGTTCTTTCAGAAAATCCAGCCAAACTCAATTCACAAATTTCGCCAGCAGAGACAACATGTTCAAATCCCACCACAAGGGGGCCATAATACATGTGAATAAATAAAACGCTGCTGTTTCCAAAGGATCCACCAGAGGGTGATGTTGTGCACATCTCTTTATGAGTTCATTTCTGTTGGCCTGACTTATTGTTGTTATAACAAACCCCCAAGCCTAATTGTTGTAAGTGTTGCCATGTAACCCATCCCAACACTGTCCCATCACATCCAGGGACCAGCAGGTCATAGTTGAGCTCTTTTAACTTGCATGAGTAAGCAACACCCAAAACATTCCAACAATCACACAGCAGCATGCTAAAAATCCTCAAAACACTTAATACCACATACATGAAGCCAGCCAGCCACAACATCACATCTTGGTGCTAGTGACATTTAGTTAGTTTAGTTTATCCAGTTTATCAATTGAATATTTTGCAATGAGCCACTGTGATTGGTAATAGTTTGTTTTATGTATATATATAGTATACATATAGTATAATAATACATATGTATGAAGATATATTATTGGTTTATATTAAAAAAATTAATTTTGTAGCTCTGTCACCCAGACCTGTTCATAACACACAATATTGATGATCGATTACCTCGTACAAACCCACCATGAGGCCTTATATTCCGGTCTGGTTGTAGGCAAATTCAGGCCTGTCATATACAGTGTTGGGAGTAACGCGTTACAAAAGTAATGCATTAGAGTAATAATTTTTTTTTATTTTTGCTGTAACGCAGTAGTGTAAGGCATTACTAATCAAGTTTCAGTAATATTTTACTCTGTACATGTTCAGTAATGCTTGCGTTACAACACACTTATAGCCAAAATTTTTATTGTTCAAAAAACAGACACAAGATATTAACGTATAAAAGTCAGCTCTATTTTCTGTTCGTGGTCAGTTATTATCCATGTGTGGTGTACAGGTTAGTAATTAAATACTAAAGGACAGCTTCTAATATTTATGTGTAGAGCGATTTATTTAATTCATGACGTGGTTAAGTTCTTTGTGGCACAGACTCAGATAATAATAAATAATTTAAATATCTTCCTCCTATTTTCTTCGGACATATTCCTGGTAATTAGGCTACTTTTGCTGATGCTGTGACGAGCTTTAGTCAACTCTTCAGCTGCGTTGACGGCACGCTCTCTGTAGTTATTTTGGTGAGAGTAACTTAAAAGTAATACAGGAGTCATGTAACGCATTACAATTCTGAATCAGTAATATTTTAATGTAAGGAATTACTTTTAATTAACAGTAACAAGTAATATTTAACATATTACAGTCTGGAAGTAACTTGCACAACACTGGCCACATATATCATATCATATTATATCAGTGCTACCAAGCAGGGCACAAACAGGCTAGCATTGTCTATGGAGGACATGGTGGGTTCCTTTTTCTGATTAGCCCCCCATGCAGATGGATGGAAGGCCTCTGTGTGGTCTTTCTAAAGACTATGCAGGTCTTTCTTTTTTCTCATCTTATCAGCTGTTTTCAATGAAAGCAACATAATTCAGTGCACAGTATTCACAATGCTTTAAAATGGACACAAAATGATGTGCACCTTTTCAAACATTATTTTATTTCATAACTATAGCCACTAATTAGAGGAAACAGAAGGCAGGACTGAATGGCATACATCACACACATTATGTGCTAACACAAGCACGCATTAGTAGTATGATGAAGTGTGGACTTTAGGTCTCCAAACAAGTACACAGTGTCACATGGTGGGAGGTCTAAAGATTTTTAAGCCCCACCTAGTATCCTGCACGTTGCTAGGGTAATGAAATGTGGCGCCTCCTTCCTTTAAAGCCTGATTATTCTTAGCTGTTCTTGCTAATCCAATGCTTGCTAATACCAAGCGCTAATGGAGCAGAAAACAATCCATTTCATCTGCTTTTAAGTACATATGTGCTGTTTAGACATGTTTAATATAAGCCATACATGAAGGATTTGGTCAAATCTAGGATGAAAGCATCTAGATAGAGAATAGAGAAGATAAGCACAGCATGATTTGACCTCTGAGGGGAAAGCAGACCAAAAGTTAATGAATATGTTGTATCATTCATTGTCTTTTAACAAATTTCTAGTGCACTTTAGATGAAAACACAAGTAAAAGTGGGGACAGGCTGAACTACAGCCTGATTCACAAACTCATAAAGTATTGCACAAAAATGTAAAAAAAAAAAAAAGACGTTTTTCTCATTCAGAAACATCCTAAGGGCACAACCCTGTGGATAGGTAGTAGCAGCAGCTAGTCTTGTCTGGTCTTGCTGCTACTCTCTACATAGTGATTTACTGTACATAACATTTACAGTATGGAATATGATGTCTTAAGTGAATGATACTACAAATCCTTAATAACCTGGTTTGGTTTTGTTGCAATGAAATTGGTCTGATTGCTCTGTTAGAACAGTTCAATTGATTAAGTGTGAATGCTGCCATCAAAACCTGAAAACTGCATTCGAGGCAGCTTCCAAGCTAACTTTGGTGCAGTGTAATTTAAATATGAACACAACATGGACCGACAGACTATGTATTTCAAATACAAACCAGTTAAGTACAGGTGCTTTTGTGTCTTGTACTGGTGCTTGTTGTTTGCTATACAAACAAGGACCAGATTTATCATTTTCTTTTTTGGACCAAAACACAACTACAAGCATGAACACCCTGAAAGAAATCAATTCTCACCTTTGTGAAAACCAAAGCTGCACGATGAAATCAAATTGCAGTCATTATGACAACATCTAATGGCATTCAAAATGCATTAAGAAAGTAAATATTCTCATTGTTTTGATTCTATGCATTATGTCATATTCTGAGGGTGTGAAAGGCCAGGAGGTAAATGACTAACCAACTGCTACCATTAACTCACATTTACCGGACTGGTAAGCTGTCTGAGATCATCTCTATGCTCACAGTTAGAGCTTGAACACTGGACAGCTTCTCACAGTCCCACTGCCAAATCCCAGCGAAAATCAGCCCAAAAACCACAGCTGGTCATCACACTGACCCTGCGATCCAAACCAGGATAATTATCAGCCTAAGTAAAGCCACTTCCTGGACCCCTGTGTCCCTTGACCAGCGTCAATATTTAGGCCCTCTCAATCTCACGATAGCACTGGGGCGACACTGACAGCTCAAGAAAGACTTCTGGGTCATCGGCCAGGAAATAAAGTGGAGACATAAAGGGAGATTTGACAGAGAGGATGGAGGGACAGCAGACACTGATGACAGACGAAAGATACTTCCTGTATTCAGTGCCTGATGTGCAGCCAAGTTAATCCATTACATAATCTAATCTGATACTAGTTAATGAAGCCATTCATGGACAGATTGTTTCAGAGCAGTCAGAGGACATTCACAGTCCACAGGCTGTTGAACCCTCACAGGGCGGACGAAGAAACAGAGTGCCATTATATCCAAAGAAATAATACAGGAAAGTGTTCATAAAACGTAGTTTTTTTTAGAATAACAATGCAAACACTGACTGACATAGACATGCTAGACTGACTGACTGTTGGTAATGTTTGGCACAATTTGAAAATATATACACTACAGTTCCGAAATTTGGGGTCAGTAAGATATTTAATGGTTTTTAAGAATGTTTCATCAAGGCTGCATTTATTAGATTAAAAGTTCAGAAAAAAACTGTAATTCTGTAAAATATTATTTCAATTTAAAATCTTTTTTTAAGCAGCTCAACTGTTTCCAAAACTGATAATAAAACATCAGCATATTAGAATGATTTCTGAAAGGATCATATGACACTGAAGACTGGAGTAATTATGCTTTGTATCACAGGAATAAATTATATTTTAAAATATATTCACACATTCAAATTTAAATTGAAATAATATTTCGCAATATTACGATTTTATTCAGGATTTTTAATCTAATAAATGCAGCCTTGATGAGCAGAAGAAACATCTTTAAAAACCATTAAATATCTTACTGACCCCAAATTTGTGAACGGTAGTGTATAAATATATATATATATTTGACCCCCTGGACCACAAAACCACATCTTCCTTTGTGTTCGGCAGAATGAAGAAATTCATATAGGTTTGGAACTACATTTTTTAAGTGAACTATTATATAAGACGCTGGGGTATATTTGTAGCGATACATTGTAAAATACATTGTATGGGTCAAAATTATAAATTATCCTTTTATGCCAAAAATCATTAGGATATTAAGAAAAGATTCAAATTCAGATTACGTTAAAATCTCGGTTCGAAAAACGAACAAAAATGTTTTTGTTTTCTTTGCACACAAAATGTATTCTTGAAGCTTTTTAGAATTACGATTGAACCACATTTTACCCATGTCCTTACTACCTTGAATGTGGCAGTTCCATTAATGTCTATGCAGGGTCAGATTTAATCCAAAATATTGATGATGAACAAAGGTCTTATGTGTTTAAAATGTCATGAGGTTAAGTTATTAATGACAGAATTTTCATTTTTGAGTAAACTTTCCCTTTAAGACTACAAGTACTATACATGTCAATCATATTGCTTATGGCTGGCTAACCTTTGCGTATACCAGCATTGTTCACATTGTTGTTCATCAGGACAGTCCGAGTTGCTAAATACTGAACAGGTGTTGATATGCAAGCAAGTGTGGGTGGTTTAAGCAAACATTGCATTGTAAACTTTAAAGAATGTCTACATAGCACATTGAACTCTTGTACCTCATAAGAGCGAAGGAAAACCCTTCTAAACATGCTCATAACTCTCAGTCAGAAAAGCACTAAATACATTTGTGTGTTCCAACAGATTCAGCAGTCACACACAAAAGAGCATATAATGTTGATTGATTCATTCAGAGGCCAATCCTTCAGATAAGAGGACAGGAGAGGGTGTGAGGAGATCGTGTGTGTTTAAGTGTAGTTCTTCTCACTACAGTAATGCAGCCGAAACCTGTCTGTCTGGTAACCATCGGTGCAAACAATCAAACCTGTCAAACAAAATCACAAGCGCTTCCTGTCACATTCACAGACACACCACGATTGAACAAATGCCTGACATTCTGCTGGCATAAAGCCACTCATGACATATGCCTTCCATTTCAGTTCTCTCACTAGGAATGATTTGCACCCAGTGACATAAAAAATGGTAATTGAACTAAAGGTTAAATTAAAGGGATAGTTCACCCAAAAATGAATATTCTGTCATTAATGAATTACCTTTAAGGGTCACATGAACTGCTTTATCGAAGTCCTTGCTTCTTTTCTGGACTATGCTCTATGCTCTAAGCTCTCAGATTTCATCAAAATTTATATGAATTTGTGTGAATTATATGAATCTAACAGGTTTGGGATGGCATGAGCGTGAGTTATTAATGACAGAATTTTCATTTTGGGGTGAACTAACTGTAATTAAAGTCTTAACTAACATTTGAAATGTTGCCTTGGAAACTGGGTGGTAAGTCCTAAAATTACAAAAAGATAAAAATGAAAGTAAATAAATAAACAAATACAATGACTCAAACTTATAAAATAAAGCTAATTCAAAATTAAATAAATACAACCAAGATTAATAAATGTTAGAATATATAAATAATACTAAAATAACACTGCAGTGTATTATTAATATTATTATCCTGCCTGTACTATTTTAGCATCCAATTCAGAGGAACTGCATATCAGGTAACGGTGTGAACAGGAACAAAGCTTTGCTGTATTTTCAAAAAGGTCAAGCTAGTTGCACCAGGCGAAAAGAAAAAAAAGATGTAGTGAATAATCTCCACTGATCCTAATTTGCATAGAAAGCTGTGTCAATGACTGCGGGACTATTACAACACATTTAGCCTCTGGTTCAACTTTATTGTAAGCGTTCAGAAGCAGGCGGACAAGCTTTTTGCGCTGAACAACAAACAAAAGTGTCTACATTTGACTATATTTTTCATTAAGTTGCAACAAGCAATTTCTCCATGCAGCTCTCCACAGTGGCATAGTCTAGATTTCTGTAACACAGTCTTTTTATAGAATAACCACTTCTAGGCCAATCCCAAATGTGTCATGTCTTTTTCTGTGCTCGGCTTAAAGTGGGCCAGTAAAAACCCCGGTGGGACTCCTGCCCCCTGCAGGTTGGGTGAGACTGACCACTTTGTCACAAAGGGTGCAGTTTATTGCAGCCGCTTATTTGACATCTCCTATCTAGATAACACCATCATTTGAGAGGGACTGTAGGAGGATAAGCGTTTTGTATCATTATCGTAAAATTTTATATTGTGAGTTACTGGTATTTTTGTAAAAGAAACTGGAAGGAAACCCGGTCAACATAACTTGAATGTCCTAGATTCTCAGAATTTCTTCTGATGGATGTGCTCTGGATTTTCGGCATTATTGGGGCAAATTAGTCCAGAGGCATCTAGACTGGATAAATGTCTATGCACAGGCAACTATATATCAAAGCCTGTTTAAAAAAAAAAAAAAATATATATATATATATATATATTTTATTTTTTATTTTTTTATTTTTTATTATTAGTTTATATATTAATAAACTAAACTTTTTTATCCCACAATTCAGAATTTCGAGATATAAATTAAGAATTGTGAGAAAATTCACAAGTGCTAAATATATTATAATATAAATATATACATCTAGAGTTTTCTCTGCAATTCTGACCTTTTTTTCAGTTTTGCACCAAAGAAAAAAATGACCAGAATGTAAACCCAACATATATAATATAAAGCGATCATGTTAATGTTTCTAATTAAAGTTATTAAAAAGTTTTCCCAATTTTTTTTTTTTTATTTACATTTTTGCACATAGTTGGCTGTAACATTTCTAATGACCTGACACACTTTAATGCTTATGGTGTTCTAGAATATCACTCAGACTTTGACACTGAGATTTCACTGGTTATCCATTAGCAGAAGAATCCACACACACTCCTATTCAAACTCAAGCAAACCAACACAACAACAGGTTTAGCAGGAGTGATGGCTGACTCATGTGATCCATGCCGCCTCATTTGATTAGCTTGACCAAAGCATTCTCTTCAAACACCTGTTTCTTCCCATTTTCACTTCATTAGATAAAATGCTGTTTGTGTAAAGAGCCGCTCTGTCAGATCAGGCCAGATGCTTTCAGCTGCACTAGGATAGACCTAGGATATTACAGTACAGAAACACAGCATTCTGTATTTTTTACCTCCCCCGTGTTATTCTACACATCACAAATAAATCACTCAATGCACATTAATCTCTTCTGAGCTCTGGTTTTGTGCTGAGCCAGATCAAATTAACATATCTGGACGTCAGCCTAAACTAAGTATTTTTTCATTTTTCCTTCATTTGTTAAAATTGTTTGCAGTCACATTTGGAACATATTGGGCGGAAAACAATTCTTTAAAAATATGTCCCATATATTCTCTGACATTCAGCCTACTAGAACACTAGAATAAGTTGAATATTATGTAATCTTTAGTCAAAATAACTTCATAATTATTGATGAATCTGTTGGATTGCTTAAAAAAACTCACAAGAAAATGTAAAGGACAATTTCAGGTTACATTTTTTCCCCTAATAGTTTAAATACATTATATCACATTTTAAGGGGTTAACAAAAAATAACAAATAAACATTTTTTAAGATGACTAAACTTAGGATTTTTACTATTTATGCATAAATAGCAAGCATCTAATAATAATAGGGAAATGCAACCACTGTAACCTCCTACGTGACTTTGAGCTTGACATTTTTTGTCTGAGACGAGGACAACTGATGTTTTGAACTCGAATCACGATGACAGACGATTACAGAAACAAACACAGCTGACATCACATCTGCTTTCACCCGGATCACCTGACTTTCAGATCAGATCACAAATCACAAAAATCTTCATTTTCAGCGTTTTCCTTTCTGTTATCAGAAGATCCATCATTGCGTTACGACATACGACTGAAATATACTAAAAGTGCTGTCAGGCCAACATTTTGAAGCGGGGCAGTTCGCTCAGCTGTACCAGGATACAGATGAAAATGTGTCACAGAGCAACTGGGGAATACAGCAAAGACAAGAGAGCAGACAAAAAAAAATCTCTATTTCTGCTGCAAACATTGAAACAATGATCTCAGAAGATATGATTAGACCCTCAGGAATAGTTTCTAATCCATTTCTACATCCATTCTATATTTATGCATTTCACAGATGCATACATTCCCTATAGGAATCGAACCCATGCTTTATTGTAAGGTTATAGAGTAAATATAAAAAACATTCAGTGAAAAAATAAAAGACTCTTTCTGACTTTTTTGCCATTTGCTTCACTGGCAATGGAAATCTACACAAATACAGATGCATTATGGGTAAGCGACAAAAACGCAAATACAGTATGTACTCTCAAACTGTATTTTTTTCTGAGAAACGTCGAAATGCCAAACATGTACAATCCGAACTGTTTATCAGATTGTAATGACACAATTTCATTGGGTTTTATTGGGTCTAGCACCCATAGCGCTATGGCTTAGTTTTTTAGAGTTAATCTTTAATGTGTAATTAAACACATCAAAAACATAACACATAAGCATCTCACCTCATTAACTTCACGGTACGGGCCTCTGGTGTTCCTCAACCAGCAGCGGCTCAACTCGCTTAACTCCACGATGGGCTGCACCTTCAGACGCACCGTGTCTCCAGATTGCCTAATCATCTCCACAATCTCATCCCTGCTTTTATTTTCCACGTTTCTCCCGTTGATCTCTACCAAACGGTCTCCTGGCACCAGCCCCAGAGTCAGGTCCTTATTCCCAGCACCAGGCTCGGCAAAGTGGACCACCTTTCGGTAGAGCGACCCATCTGGCCGCTGGTCCACCATGGTGGTACGACGAAGGGAAAAGCCGAAATCGCCCGTATTGCGGCGCTGAATTTCCAACTCTCTTGGTGCAGGAATTTGCGGAGGTGCCACGGCAGGCAAGCGCAGGTCTGCTAGGAATGTTCGGTCCACTATTTCTGGGATTTGGACTGTTTTTACAGGGCTGGTGGGATGGGGAGGTGTATATAGAGTTTGGGGACTGAACACCTTGACCTCTACCTGAGGTGAGGGTATGGCGGAGTTCTGCTCTGATGTTGCAGTTGACCCTGAAGGGCTTACGTCTTTACTCTTTTGTGAAAAGGAAAGCCGCTTCAAGATTTGTTCGACTGGGGAATTCTGCTTCGTCATGGAGTCGTATTTGACGGCCTGTTCTCTGACGGATGACTGGCGGACATCTTGGTCCAGCTTAATGTCATCGCTGGAGCTTGTGGGTGTTATGGTACCCTGAGTATAGAGTTTCCTGAGGTCCACGTCTGTCAGGTTGAGCTCTGTGTTTCGGACGACCTTGATGGGAATAGGGCTGGAAATCTCCAGTTTCCCTTTCGCCTCCCGTTTAGAGCTGCTTCGATGAAGATGAAAGAAACCTCTCCTAACGCTCATTTCCTCTAGGCTCCTCAGCTCAGCTTGAGACATTCGCTCTTTTTTCTCTTTCTTTTCCTTCTTCTCCTTTTTTGTTCCATCCTTCTCCTTGTCTT
Source organism: Enteromius trimaculatus (assembly GCA_032361065.1). Classification (NCBI taxonomy): domain Eukaryota; kingdom Metazoa; phylum Chordata; class Actinopteri; order Cypriniformes; family Cyprinidae; genus Enteromius; species Enteromius trimaculatus. The sequence continues at coordinate 12,046,858 of JAUMHP010000059.1, forward strand.
TATCTTTCTTGATCAAGTGGAACATGGTTGGGCTCAAATGTAGGATCCACCAGATGTTGGTCTCTTCACAGCATATAGATCAATGTTAGCATTCAGTCAGGACCAGCACTGGTTCCACAGCACAAAGGGCACCTCAGAAACAGGTGAAGCCCTCCTCTAAAACAACAGATCGACAAACACAACACATTGTTTTTATGTTTCCTTCCATTTGCAATGACTATAGTAGTCATGGGGTTTAAAATGCTTCCCCCCCCCCTTTTTTTTTTTTACTAAACTAAAATTATTATTATTAATATTCAATAATATTCATTGTTATAATTGATTATATTATTAATAATTTTTACTGTTTATTTATATTGTGTGTATATGTATATATGTTTGAAGTATTTCATTTGGTAAAAATATAATAATAATAATAAGAATAATAATGTACCGGACAATGTTCAACCAATAATTTCAGTAATTAACACAGCTTTAAAAAAAAAAAAAAGCCCACATCATTTATTAATCAAAAGAGTAAAGTAAGTGTACACGTGACGGTAGACCCCTGTGTGACGTCGCACACTCTCATTGGCTGTTCTTCCCTTTCCTGACAGGTACAGAAAATCGCTAAGAGATCCGTACAACTTTTATCATCGACAAAATTAAGAAATGTGTGCAATGGCACAAACACTATGTAAAATACAGCGACATAAATTAGCGATGATGTTAAAACGATCTGTTTTTTACGACTGTTCAAACAAAACGAGAAGAATGAATCACTTCCTGAAACTCTTCATCTCATCGCCCCCTGAACGCTTCCTCTTCGAATTAAATTAAACTCTATTTTTGGAATCTCAAATCTATGTACCTATACTTGTGCTATGAAGTCAACTGACCTCACCAGAATCGTGTCTATCATGCAAAGTTAAATTCCGCACTATAGGTAAACTACCGGCAGAAACTCTTACTGTTAATCTACGAGGCTTTTAAAAATGAAACTCTTTAATATATTACTAATTAATGCAGTATTAACTCATCTACTCATATCCTGCATTTATATGTAGTAATTTCTAGATCATGTATATCATGGCTTTAAGGTGAATGTTTTGGTGCGCGTAATGGACTTCTCTAAGCCTATTTATTCCGCATCAACGCAAACAGGCAGGCTGTTTACCTGTACAGTAAACTAAACACAAATGTCGCTAAAGATAAGCAAACTTACCGTTGAAACAGTGTTGAAATAGTGTGGCGATGCCCGGTGCGCACTGGTCTGCGGCACCGGTCCTGTGCAAACGCGTATGGAGCGTTTGACTGTCAGTGAGACGCGCGCACCAGCTGAGCGCGCTCTCGGATCACTGAGCCCTGCTGGATATGATCCCCTCAAGAAGAGTTGAGCACATCAGTTCATCCCTTCTGCATGACTTTGAAAAAGCTAGAGAGTTTTAGGTCGAGATACTTTGACTACGTTCAAAGTTGAGTTTGCAGAGTGCTTAAAAACGAAACCAGTTAAACTACAATAAAAATAAAATACGTTAAGATAATAGTATTACATAATAGGGTATTAATCAATTAGCCCTATGTATAAATAACAATAGTAATGGAAAACAATAAATAGGCCTTGTACAAGAATAGTTGGCGAACTAAAATAAAAGTAAATGAAAAAAAGCAATAAAAATGTAAAATATGTTAAATATAAATGATCGTGTTTTCAAAACCATGTCCTTGATTTTGCCTAAACAAATGTAATATTAAAATTCCGTGTGTTGTATTACTAGTGGTTCAGTTTCACCTGCAGGGACATAGCGCCCTCCTCTGGAGCGACTATGTGACAACACTAATCCCTCCTTATGTATGTTTTGATAATTCTCCAGTTGCGCAATAATCTTCAGAATCCCCATCTGTTGCACATTTGTGAATTTTTATCTTACATTAATATTAATACAACATCTCTTGTTCTGGTCCTGGAACCTGAATGAGTACAAAGCTTTAGATGTTTAAATGGTTTAGGGGCATAAATTGCAATACAGTAACATTGTGGGTCCATTTAAAGTCTGCTAGTCAATTCAAATATCCAAACCATTTATGGAAACTTTTCATCCCAATACAGGTGATTAAACCTAATGTTGTAATTATATTATAGCCATAGATATTATAGCCATAGCAAATCAATTTTTTTCTCCTCACCTGAACTCACTTTAAGTAATCAAACATTGTTCTGTATTAGCTTCAGTGTTAGACAATTTTGTGCCAAACATTAAGTATTTAAAAGGTGCTCCGGGGGGGCAATGTGGATGAAGAGGATTTTAAACTGGCCTATATGAGGAGTGCATTCAGATTGCTTTTTATTTCACATTCAAGAACGTACTGCACTAATCAGATGGCCTGATGCAACCACAGTGTCATAGTTGGTAAAATGAAACAGTTGTGTAAAACAGCACTGTACAGTTCTTCACTACGAAGGCTGCTTTGTTTTATTTAATTTTTTTATTGTTGCATTTAGAAAATGTATTATATTTCCATTAAAAAAATAATTAAAAAAATAAAAACATCCCAGCTTACATTTTTTGGTTCCCAGAACGTTCCCAAGACTGTTCCCTGTTGGTTAGCCAGGAAAGTTTTCTTAACGTTAATAGAAATTTTGGGAACATTCTCTGAACGTTGCGGGAACGGTCCCTACAGGTTCCAAAAACGTTCCCCTAACCTACATAGAACATTCCAACAACGTTCTTATATAGTTCTCCAAAAAAATAACCAACAGGGAACCATATGGAAACGTTAGAGGAACGTTACGTGTTTTCTGGGTATATCCTGAAACCTTCAACACAAAGAATGCCAGAAGGTTGATATACATTAAAAGTAAAATATGTAAAACATTTGGGAGCCATGTACACACACACACACGCACGTATACACTAACAAAGCTATTATACTACTATTGGAAAAACATTCTTATAAAGCGTGACCTTTTAATCTCTCTGTGACCTATTAGAAGGGAACCCCGCTGATAATAAATCGGGTTATTAAGTTAATTCAGTTCAGGACTTGCCCTGTGTGTCCCTCTTAATTATAAAACGATCCTAAAATAGACCGAGTCTTCAGCTAATCATTCTCGTGTGTCTGCCGGGGGATTTATAGCAATAAATCAGGTTCAAAGGAGCACACAATACTGCCCCATGTAGGTTTGCGGCATCTGGTGTGTCGGTGTTTTGAGCGAATCTTTTAAACGAACGAGTCGTTTTCGTTCCCTTCATTGCAATGAGTCATCTCAGAGCCTCTCGTTTTGAACGAACCCGACGTCTCAGGGGTGTTTTGAAAATTACTATAATCAGTACTTTACGATATTTACCCGCGAAGCATAAACATAGCGCCTTGTACCCCACAGACTAATTTAATAGGTTTTTAAAGTACCACACTGTAAAACCGGACAGTGTTTTATTCATTAAATCGTCCAGACTGCTGTTGAACTCCCCCCTCCCGCGAGTGGTACGTTCCGCGGGGTGGCGGAAGTCTCGCTCTGCCATGTTGAGCGCTTTGTTTCTGTGAGTGAGACGCGATGATGGAGCAGAGCTGGAGCTCTTTCTTATTCCAGGTGAGAAACTCTCTCTCTTAAACACACACGCACATTCACACTCACACGCCGTCCGCTCGCCGCTCACTCGTGCTACCGGCCCGTCTGCTTCAGTCTGCTTTATCACCAGAGATATTTGAAAAGGCGCAGTTGGAGCAAAACAATAGTAGATGAGTCCCAGGCGCCCAGCTGCGCTCCCTCTCTAGACGTAGTAACACTCAATCTCTGTGTTTACTCCTCTATCTCTTTAGATCTAACCCTATATCCATTTTGACCCCTCTTATCTGACTCTATAGATGCAGCCCTTCGTACATCAGTTTGTTACTCCGAGATCTGCAGATCTTTCCTTCTGCCCCGTTTACTCCTCTGTCTGTACTCCATCTATCCCGCTTTATTTCTCTGTTATTCTGTCACTGTCTCCATCTATCTTTCCCTCTGTAGGTCTTTCCCTCTGCCTCTATCAGCTCAATGATCTCCCTTTTCACTCCTTTAAGTAGTTATTTAATTCGGCCAGTCTCTCTGTTTGTTCCTCTGTCTTTATCTCCATCTATCTCTCCATTTTCTTTCCCTCTCTAGATCAGTACATCATCTCTACATCATCAATTCCTCAATCTCTTTTTGTTTTTCCACTTCTACCTCTATCTGTACCTCTGTCTAATGTTTCCTTATTCTTGAAATTATGAGCAATACTTTTTTTTTTAATTTGTGATTTAAAAAAAAAAATATTTATTTTAAGTGTGGAAAAAGTTACTGAAAACAATGTTTGAAAAAGTTATCGAAATTTATATATATATATATTTTATGTAAATGTTTAAAATATTTACATTTTTAATTTGGTGGAAATATTTTTGTCAATTTTTTTTTACAATTATAACTTTTTACAGTAAAAGTCATAGATAGTCATTAGTTTTAGGACAGAAAGATTCAGACACAACATAAGTTGCTGTAGTGACTCAGATCCTGAGAACTTGTTCACATGTAAACTCACTTTATGAGGTGTTCAGTTAAATTGCATTTAGCTTTCTTAGTCACTTCTATCCTCCGGGCTTTAGTTTAAATTTCTTCCTTTTATTATACCTTTCATAAAATGCATTGATTCACATTGCACCTGGTCCCTCTGTGCGATTTTCTGCAGTTGGATGCATGTATATTAATATTGTTGAAGATCATATTTACCATGCCTTGTGATCACAGATCTTTTGATGTCCGAAAGAGATTTACAGTTGTACTACTACTATAAATTATTCTGGGGAACACGCTTTGTTTGCAGCACATGTTGAGAACATATGGATGAGTTTATTTAAATGTTCTTTACTTTGCATGTCTTTGTTATATGTGTTTATCACTTATGTAATAGCGTATGTAACATCGTGAATTTTCTGAAAAGTACTTTTTTTAGTTGTAACCTATGCTCCAATAAATATTGATTTGCTAAATATCATATTTCCTTTAAGGAATGCATGTTTGGGATCCTGTTTTGCTCTCGAAGTGCTGCACGACTGAGTCATTTCACAGCCAGTTCTCGGGAAATGGGATTAGACAAGTTCGATCTAATGTGACACATGTTTTGCAAAGCTGGTTTATTATTTCTGTATTTTTATGTCTCTTTTAAATTGAAAAGATGTTTGGATTAATATGAACCTGTGGCAAAGACAGTAGCTCTGATTGATCAGGTGACTTGTGTTTTTAGTAGAGCATCATAGTGAAAGTAGTGACTTTAGGCTTTAGTCATGAACTTGGTTAGACCGCAAAAGCTTTTCTAATGGTAAACCTTTGAAGGTGAATCACTTCAGTGGGTGTTTAGCGACAGGGCATATCTTTCAGGTGTCTTGGGAGGCCCCCTTTAAAATTTGACCTGGTTTAAGTTGGGCTTCTTGATGAACTAGTTGACCTCACTTATCAGTTATTGGACAGGTATTCAGTGGTTGTGACCCATCGTGACCTAGTGTAGCCCGGAGAAAGTAGAATTCCCGTAATCCATTTATCATCATGCTGAGGTAGGTTTGTGACTCATTGACTCATAAAACACCCTTCATTTGTTGATCAGATGCACAGACGAGACGTGCCTCAGACCTGCTCCGTCATCTCTGGGGCCCATCCACATCTTGCATTTAGTGTCTAACAGCTTTAGTCTTTCATATTTACTTGTGCTGAAGATGAAATTTTCATGATGAATAAAAGTGGTGACGTCTGACCGTCTGGGATCTATGAATGTTTTTGGAGTCAGTGCTTCCGTCGACTCACCAGAGTGGAAATGTTTGCTGGGACACTTTCTCAAATGTTTTATGCAGCGTCACAGTTTGGCTTCGGTGATAGGATGCTATTTGTCAGAAAACGGTATGAATATGTGTCAACACACCAATGCCATCCAATTTTTTTTCAAAACTGTGGTTTGAACATCAAATCAGCTCCTTTACAGGGAATTATTTTATATTAACGATGTATTACACTATTGCAGCCTTGATTTTACATCATGTGTTTTTGTAATGATGCCAAATTATTAAATTTATCTTCTGATTTTCGTACCAGTATAAAAAGTGAAGGGATAATGTTGAAAAAAAGGGAGAATTTACAATTAGTGCTTATATTAATTTCTAATTCTTTTTTATAATACATTTTTAATTTACCAAAATAATTTATTTACATTTTGGTTTTATATTGTAGATGTAATTTTATTATTTTATAATTTTATTTTTTTATTATCATAGATGGTTATCAAATTTTTATTAAACTATTTTTGTGAATATAATAATAGATTAGGCTAATAATAGACATAATAACAGATTCATAGTTAAAAAAGAAAAACAGATATATGCTTTGGTGAAATATATATTAAACATTATGGAGTTGAATTTCCTTTAAAAATTTATTTTAATATATTCAGTTACCATGATATAATATCTCGTAGCATGATGTAACGTTGTGGTCATAACGCCCACTCCAGTCCCAGTGAAACACAAGCTTCATGCGTCTGTAAAAATGTGTGAACCTCAGGGAGATTATGCATTGGGATTTGTCCTTTAGGGTCTAATAGTTGTAAACAGCTGGGTTGTGTAGTGTTATGAGCTGTTCGCCTTCCCACAAGCTCCCTGTTCCTTTTGTACTGTTTTTTTTGCCCGTTTAATCACCCTTTCTTCTTTGCTGTTTCTTTTCAAATTCAAATTTAAGAAAGCTTTACTCGAAAATGAATTACCATGTGTTTCAGCATCCAGCCCTGGCCCGTTGCGGATCTCTATTGTGCGGCCGCTGGCTTTTCAAAACTCCTTATTCTCTGGCTGAACTCGTTTTCTCTGTTATTTACGTTACACTGACCTCAGCCTTCAGAGCCGATTTGTATCAAAATTGTCAGAGTGGTGTGAAGACGCAGCAGGGCTACAGTCATTCTGCGTCACACGCTCGCAAAGTTCACACACACACACACACACACACATGCAGGCGCCTAGTCTAGACTTGCATCCCCAGACGTACCCAGTAAACTGATGACTGGGATGGTATAGGAAGTGAGCGAGCAGGTGTGCGTGTGTGTGTGTGTGTGTGTGTGTGTGTAGATATGCAGTTCTCATGAATAGAGGAACCAAATCGGAGAAGACTCCTGCACAAAGACCCCCTGTGGATCCATGAGGGCATCCCCGCTCCGATTTGTATCTGTCACAATAGAGCAGATGAAATAAGGAGCAGAAAGAAGCGTTAATTTTTCTCGTCCTGCGTCGCGGTCATCCCTGCGAGATGGATGGATGATGCTGAATGCGAGAGGTCAGGTATTTAACCCTGCCCTCTCCATGATTGCACGCATCTTAATTGCGGTGTCTTCTTTTTGCTGCGTCTGCAGAGACCAACTGCATCACTCACTCCTGATTAAACATCTGCAAAATTCTACTTTTAAACATCTATTAATGGACCGTTTTATATGCGGTTCCACAAATATTGTGAATATAGTTTTGTGTGTATTTACATTTGAAAATTATAAAACACTATACTTAGTTTTATGTTAGATTGCCATTACACCTAATAAAAAAGGAGTGTTAAGAATATATCAGCTGAAGGAGTGATTGCAAATTTAACATCATTTTTTTCACTTCTGACCAACAGGATATTTTTTGCTTCATATGTGATGTCACATTTTTTGACAAAGTATTTCTTTTCGTATTGGAGCAATCAGAAATGAGAAAAAATGTGTTGTAGTTTCCATTCACAACAACCAAAGAACTTTTCCTAATCATGACTACTTACGCTTCTGAGAAACTCCAGAAGTTCTTAAACATGGCAGTACATTTTGCATTTTCAGATGATTATTTTTACTTCATGTCTGCATTTATACATTAAAAAAAAACATAAACAGACTGAATGCAAGAACATGGAATGCTTAATAAAAATGCTACATATTTTAAATATCTTTTTTTTTTTTTTAATTATTCAAATTTGAGATGTTGATGCTTCCAGTTATTACAATACTTTTGCCACACTCTTTTTCTTTTCTTTTTTTCTCAGTATATTTAAAATACTGGAGGATACATAATGCAGTCCACTGCTTTGCAAGCTAAATATTCTTCAAATAAGCATGCTAAATATCAAAGTACCTTTTTTAGTTTTTGGACAAAATTATTATGGTCTACTGTAATATATTTTGAAATGTAAATGACCATAATTAAAAGGTTTTAGTATCCACTGTTGTTTTGAGACTGCCGACATTTTTGTTTTTTAATAAATTGACTAGTCCGCTAATCAATTGGTTTGTAAGACAACTAGTGAACCCATCTTTATGTTTCCTTTGCCTCTGAGAATTGACAGGCCTTGTTGTTTTATCAAGGCAGAGGAAGCGGTTCCCTCAGGGGCCAAGCACTAATAATGCCACCTTTGACCTTTCGCTGACTTCATTCATGGTTTAAAATCTACATCTGATTTTTGCTCATTAGTTGTGGGCATTTGGGAAAGTTCTTAAAAAAAAAAAAAAAATCCGGTTTGGGGCTGTTTCTGTGGTTTGTGGGGGGCTGTGCCTGTTTTAGATGCTCCATTGAACATCAATAGTGGGTGAACAGGGCGTTTGCCGCACTTTATCGGTTCTTTTTAGCGCCTCAGGCTGTGGTAGAGTTGAGAATTCGGATTAATTTTGGTGAACCGCTGTGTTAAGACTCTTCATAGATGCATTGGATTTAACTTTTTATGCCTTCACAAACTCCTAGTTTGGCAGTTGATGTGTTTGTGATCATCCCTCTGTTTTGTCGTGGTGTTGTGGCTCAGAGATCAGTGTCTGCCGGGGCAGGTGGCTGTGATGTAGGTTAGCAGTGAGTGTCTGTAAGCTTTTGCCCCTGGCTGTGTAAACAAATCCCTCACGCTGCTCTGTGTGTGGAAGGGAGAACTAAAGGAATGCGTCCAGCCTCCCAGAAGCCTCAGTAAACAAACAAACAAACATCCACCTCTGTTTCCAGGCCTGCGAGGTGGGTTTCACTATGTGTTCAAGTTGGCTGCATCCCAATTCACCTACTTCTGTGCTCTGAAAATAAATCATTCACTCATAAATGGGAAAGTATGCATTTTATAGGACAGTATGTCAGTATTGTATCACAAAGCCACATCATAATGATGCATTTTTAAACTGCTGTGGCAACATCTGGCTCACACAGATATAGACTTTGTATTTGTGAAAGCCATGTTTAGATTTTTTTAGGCTAAAAGTGTAGCTAATGTTTTTGTATTTAGGGATACATCATATATATCGAATGCACATTTTTATGTTTGCCTTAATGCTAACACTTTGTAATCTGGCTCTAAAAAATTCTATTAAAAGTTGGATTTTGATTAATCGGCCAACATAGCAGTTATCGGATTTTTTTAATTATCGGTTATCGGTCAATTTTCTCTAATTTAGTTGATTAAAAGTACAGTAAAATTGAGTAAGATTGTGGAATATTTTAACAATTTAAATGAACTGTTTTCTATTTTAACAAAATGTAGAAAATCTGAATTTTCAGGCAGCATTACTCCAGCCTTCAGTGTCAGTCATAAATCATACAAATATGCTGATTTGGTGCCCCAGAAACATTGCTTATATATTGAAAACCATTATGCTCTTTAATATTTTTGTTAAAACCATGATATATTTTCCAGGATTCTTTGAATAAAAAGTTAAAAAGAACGGCATTTATTTAAAATAGAATCTTTTGTAAAGCGCTGTCACTTTAGTCAATTTAATGCATTCTTGACCGACCGAGAGATTTATCGGCAGGCCGATATTATAGTGTTGGCATTGTATAGTTTGTCCACCAGAGGGCACTCTACACCGTCCCTGTTGGCAACACTCGTGTATAACGCGCCACACATCCTGCAACCTGCTGATCCGTGCAGACAGACTTACCAAGAGTTAACAAAGCTTACCAAGTCTTTTAAAACTAGTAACTTTGGTTTGGTTGTTGTTTTTGTGTATTTGTTCAAAGGACATTACGTTTCATATCTTAGGTTTGTATTTTTATACATTTAATTCATCAGAACTTGAATATATTTTGATGTTCCTCTGTTTTATTGTGACAATAAAAGAAACAAGTTTCTTTTTAAAATGCATTATGATATTATGTTAGTTGAAACTAATGTTTGGTAAATCTGTTAATGTTTTGTTGCGCGTTTCT
>JAUMHP010000059.1:12057127-12068063 GCA_032361065.1 Enteromius trimaculatus
TAGTGCGACGCTAGCTGGTCTAATCGGATTCAATTATTTATGCTAAGCTATGCTAATTTTGGGACCACCAGACCCGGTGATCGGCTGAATGGATTCAAAAACGGTAAAACACATCTGTATTACTCTAGGGATGTTGGATAATGAGCCTTTTTCCAAAAAAAGTGGAGTGTTCCTTTAAGTTGGAGCTAAACTCTGCAGAACACCGGCCCTCCAGGACCGAACTTGGTGACCCCGACTCAGCAGCAGACAGCAAAACCGCTTATTATGAATTAAAATTTGTTATGCACTGGTGTGGGTACTAATACAGTTATCGTTATAATTATCGCTCTTGGTGTGAGCAGGCCTTTATAGCTTAATATGGGAGAAGTATGTTTTATATAAACGTAATTCAGCAAATGAAAGTGTGTAAATGACAGAATTTACATTTTTGGGTGAATTATATGACCCCAGGTTTGACCTTCACCCACACTTTACAGTGAGACTTTTATTGATTTCGTATCAAGCGCGTGACGAACAGCCAGACAGCTTGAAGCTTTTAATTGGGTTTGGTGCTTTAACACCACCGCTGTGGTTTATTCCGATCTTCTTTAATGAATCACTTACTCCGAGGGTCTAGCGACTGCTGGATTGATAATCGAGGGGGTTGCCATGGAGACAAGACCAGCAGACTCTGATCACATTGACTGTCGATGATGGCAGTAATTTAAAATAACAAGCTTTACTGTGTTGCACCAGAAGGATGAATGCCCCCATTACGATGACACCTCCACCGTGCTGAGATCTCTTACACAATTATCAATCAGATCCTGCTCTGTGTGGCATTCCTCCAGCTCTAATCCATCTCAGTGGGTTACACAGACCCCTGCTTAACCGATATCAGCTCAGCGGGCGTATTAACTATGGATGACGTCAGTCTTTGCTGTATGTTATTCACAAGGGCACAGCCGCCCTTCTTCAGAGACACATCACTAAGCTGCTACTGTTCCTGCGCTTGCTGGCGAACTGTGCCAGAGTCTGTGGCTATATTTAGCACTGCCTGTTTGGTTTTGGGTGCAGATTAATGTGGAGAGATGAAAATGGGAGCAAGGGATATCCAAACCTCTCCGATGACAGATTTTATGGAGGAGCCCGCAGCCTGTGATGGGAGCTAAAGGTTTATTCTGCTGGCTGTAGTCGCTTCCTGGTGGATCTTTTGGTGTGAGCCTGCATCTCCTCTGCAGACAGACGGTAAGCAGGAAATAGATACATGTATGGGCATGTAAAGCACACTGCACATGCATGATTGCATCGTGAGCACAGTGTCCGATCATGTATGGTGTGAGGGCAAAATGTGCCCTTTTTAAGAGTTTAATACCTATCTTGTCTTTTATGGAAGCCTTAGTAGTTAATGACCCTGATCCATTTAATGTCCAATGGGGGACCATCCACTGTGTGACTCATGCTATTCATGCGTGTGTGTGTGTGTGCGAAAATAATGTTTTCTTACAAACTTAAAATAGATGTAAAGATGTAAATTGAAGATCTATAAACGTTTACTTAATTGTTTTGGGGGTGTTTACGTGACACATTTGAAACTATTTTAACTACTATTTATTGTATAATATAATTATATTATATAGTATATAGTCGATATACTGATGTTAAAGCAAGTAAGGAATCTACCAAAAATCAATAAATAAATATTAAAATTATTGAAATGAAGTTGAAATAAATATCAGATGAAAAACTTACATTTTAAATTACATTATTATTAATCAAAATGTAATTATTAAATAAATGTTGTAATATATTAATAATTAAATACATATATAAATATTTGACATATCTTAAAAATGACTTAATTTACTAAAAATTTCATTTTCAGGGTTGCGATTGTCAGCATGTCAATGTGATGGAAATAAATGAAGGAATTAAGGAATGAATATTTATTTATTTATTTAGGTATTAACAATGTATTTATTTATTTATTTTGACAAATATTTAATTATTTAATTTTGAGTAATTTGTCCCTCCATACTAACTAAATGGAAAAAATAAAGTATTTAATTATTAAAAATTACTAAAACACTTTTTTTACTTTTAGCTTAAAGTAAAACTAAAATTAAAATAAATAAAAATAATGAAAAACTTAATGAAAACAAATGTGCAGTTACAGGGTACCTGAATGAATCACTGAATGAAATATCAATGGTTAACTTTTTGCTATTCTAATGTAGGTCTTCAGGAGTGGGCTGCTGTTTGTCCTTCACTTTGAGGGTGACTGTGAGAGTGAGAGCAAGGCATTCTGGGAATCCCAGCCAGCCCTGGATGTGGTGGAGTCTCAGCTATCAGCAGCAGAAGAAAAGTTTGTCCAATGCGGCCCCTCTATATACTGAAGCTCACCTCCAGGGGCATCATGAGTGGATAACGGGCGTGGCCAGAGGCGGTGCATAGGTCAAGGGGTGGAGCCACAGCGGTGGATGGGCAGTTTTGAGTGGGAGGGAGGTGCTGTAAATGATGACCAGTCTTTTCCGCCGGAGTAACACAAACAGTAACCATGGCAGCGGTACGCGAGGGGGCGACAGGAGGCCTCCACGCCAGGTCCGGAGGTTGGAGTTTAGCCAGGCCATGGACGACTTTAAGACGATGTTCCCCAGCATGGAGCATGAGGTTATCGAGTGTGTCTTGAGAGCCAACCATGGTGCTGTCGACTCCACCATTGACCAACTATTGCAGATGAGCTTGGACAGCCAGGCCACAGATGACAGCTCAGATTCTGAGGACAGCATCCCTCCAGAGGTGAGTCTAGGAACTTTTATTGAGAGCTAAAAGGTCTTGGTACACAAAAGAATGTTCCCATTAAATCTCCTACAGATCCTGGAGAGAACGCTGGAGCCGGACAGCTCAGATGAGGAGCCTCCACCCGTCTACGCGCCGCCCTCCTATGACATGCACATCTATGACAGAAAACATCCTGCAGATGTACCATCCACACCGCCACCCAGGCAAGAACATCTATTCATGGTTCCTATTGGAGGAAATGACTAATAATAACACTCTGTGAGAGATATTGTGTCTGCATTCACTTTTGTTGAAATGCTTTTCATCTTGACAAGACAAATTTCACTTGCTATCATCTTCAGGGGTGCTGCTACGGTTTCTGGGCCCCCTGGACAGCATGTCAACTCAGGCCCCCCTCGCATTAACAGGGGTGGAGGGTGAGCCTCGGTAGAAATCACGATCGATAGTCTTTGTCTAAGACACTTTTGTAAAATGTTATGTATCGGCATCATATATTGGCCATCGGCAGCCCTGATTCCTAAATATCGGCAACGGACAGAGAAAAACCCATATCCTGGGTAACCTATGTCATATTACTAGCACAGCTTGTCCACTACTGGGATAATGTGCTAAATTATAATTTAAAATAATTTAAAGTTTAATGGAAAAATATTCTAGCAATGTGCAAAAAATTAAAGGACCACTATTTTAGATTGTTAAAAATGCAGTTTCTTGCAGTGTGTAACGAGTCAATAAAAACATCCTGCAAAGTTTTAAACGTGCATAAAGTTATTTTCTCTCAAAAGGAAGAGTCGAATCATTGAAACGAGTCGTCTCATGTTGACGTCAAAATGAATTATTAGTATATTGCCCATCCAATCTTTTGCTTTGGTTCTTAAGGAAAATGCAAATCCTTTCTTTACCACTAGGTGCCTCTTTTAGAGCGTTAAAAGTTCACAAACACTGCTTTAAATTAAATCGACCAATCACCGGAGGAGTTTCGAAAAATGAATCTTTAAACTAATTGTTCCGGTGTCGTTGAAAGTAGGTAAAAAATAAATAAATATATGCCTATTATAAGAAAATGAAAGTGTTTTGGGCTTGCATTCATGACCAAAAAACCAAAATATGAATCTTACATGACCCATATGATAGGGGCACTTTAAAACACTAGCTACTTTACTACTGTATTTTTTTTTTTCTTTCAGACAACATCAAAAGCCAACATCAAAGTTTGTCCCGATGAGACTACTTCTCAAGATAGTCTGGTGCTTGTGTAAATATTTAAAATGTATTCAAAAATATTCAAAGCCTTGAAGACTACATTATTTGATTTTTTTGAGTTGTTTATGTCTGTAATCCAAACTGACACCAAAAGCTATGTTTACATCCAAACTTGATCATTTAACTTTTTATGACATTTAACTTTTTTTTTTTTTTATTGCAAATTCGTTTTTCAAATTTTTTTAAATCGAGTATTACAAAATTGTCATAAAATATATGCGAATGGAAAGTTAGTTACTGACCTCTTAGTGTGTGAACTCAGTTAACAGCTGCGTCTTCAAAAATAATTTAAATCAAAAGATGAAAATCCCATCAGGCCCTTTTAATTTGAGGAGTGTGTTTTATAAAAATGTTTTCTTTTGTATTCATTATTTTGTCAGGTTTGATGATTATCCCCCTCCTGGGCATCAGCAGGTCGGCAGATACAGGAACTGGAATCCACCATTACTAGGCAACCTCCCTGATGACTTCCTGCGGATCCTGCCTCAGCAGTCAGAAAGTCTTCAGGTGGATTTATAACATGTATTCTGTATTAAAATCGTGGCTATATGGTATATCATGTTTACTTCAACAAGCATCTAAAGATTTAGATTCAGATCCAGATTCATTATCTGTCCAGATTTGCTCTGTTTATATGCAGTGGCCATATCATACATGCTGTATATATTTTTGTTACCATTATTTTCAGCCAAAATTTCATTCAAAGTTACACAAAAAAATCTTACATTTACAACAACAAGCATTGAACAAGGTTGATGTTTTGATGTAATTTCTGTAAAAAAAAAAAAAAAAAGATCGTTAGTGATTTCTTTCTCTTGCAGCGTTCTCAGAGCAACCTGTCTCAGCCTTCCTCCTCCTCCTCTTCCTCCCTGTCGTCCCTGACGCAGCTTTCGTCCAGCAGTAGCGCCCTGTCAGGTGGTGTTTGGTCATCTGAACAGGACAGGAAGTTGAAACAGTATTTAGAGGATGAACGAATAGCCCTTTTCCTGCAGAATCAGGAGTTCATGAAAGAGCTACAGCGAAACAGAGACTTCCTCATAGCTCTGGAGATAGGTACACATTCACACACAAATGTAAATGCAGACCTTAATGCGATTTTTCATTTTGATTTCATTTTGTAATGGAATGTAATGGAAGTAGCAACATATTTTGTTACACATCTAAGAGAAATAGAGTTAGAGGGTTAGAGTTTAAGTGACTAAATGATTGCAGAACATCAAACAACACCAGAGAGAACTCTGTCACTTTACCAGAAGATTTTTTAACCTTTTTTTTTTTTTTTTTTACGAGGTCAAAAAATTGTTCTCAATAAGTGTTTTTTTTACAAAAGTTTAGTGAAACTTAGTCAGAAACACATTGCACACTATCACACAAGCACTCATTTCTCAAAAGATGAACTAATGTTTGGATTTCTGCATTTGAGGAAAACCCGTCATTCATAAACCAACATTGCATTCAAGCATCTTTTTCAAAGTCTTGGTTACTTCAAAGCTTTCTTCCACATCTTACCTGCTTTTTGGAATGATTTATATAATGAGTAGCACCATACAAAACATTCCTAATTTACTGAACTTAGTACTAAATGCTTCATTTTAATCCCCTTTCTGTTTGCAGAAAGATTTGCAATGTTTTTCATTCTCATATTCGCAAACCATCGCTCCAATCATTTTGCTAAAATGCATTTTAAATAAATCCAGAGGTGTGTGTCTGTGTGTGTGCGTGTACCGCTTTCATTCCTCACTCACTGTTTGCAGTGCTGTGTTGTTCACTCTCTCCACTCACTCTGGAGCGGCTGATCTTCACCTGCCCTCAGTGACCCTCTTACCTGCTGTGTTTTAGATCGTCAGAGGTGCGAGAAAACACAGTGTGGTCATTCATCTGCTTGCACGGAGAACTCCGCCGAAGGTAGATTCCCTTCATCTTCATCCATCAGCCACGTCTGCCTCACAAACACTGACAGGAAGCTTCATCTAAACCTGTCTGTGCCGCCACATAAGACAACACCCAGAAAACGGCCTGCAGGGATCATATTCTACACATTCGCACACAGCATTTTAATTTACTTAAATTAGTCCATTAACCAAAAAATGCAATTTCTGTTATCATCTGCAGAAAAGAAAGGAGAATTGTAAATGTGCACACGCTCATGTCTAACTCTTGATGTAGGTGATAATTGTGGCTCGGGGTCTGAGGAGGCCTGTTCATCAGTCTCTGACGATGCCTTATTCATGGAGAAACTCAAGCACATGGGCAAATGTAAGAGAACACAGGAAATTCATGTAATGGTTTGAGCTCTTGCTGCTTTCTGAACCCTGTAATTATTACCCACAGCTACAAGGAAGAAACTCTTTGAAATTGCCAGATCATTCTCTGAGAAGACCAAAAGAAAGAAGACCAAAAAGCGAGCTCTGCCCAAACACCAGTCATATCCTCACATGTCCAGCCCTGACAGTCGGTGCCAGGAGTTTGCATCTATGTATGTCGTGTAGAGGAGGACTTCTTATTTTTGTATTTCTAGATATTTCTTAGTCTAGCTATTAGTTTCAATGTAATGTGTGTGTGTTTAAATCTGATTATTCGATCTGCCTGTAGTAATATAAATTGTGTTGATTAAAAGGTAAACCTTTAAAAGTTAAAAGTTCTAGTTTTAAAATACATCCTAGAAGCTATATGGCATTGTAGTGTTACAGTTGTAGTGTGTTTGGTCCTTGACTTCTTCTCAGTCTGGGCTCTGCAACCTCCACCGTCAATCTCCTGGAAGAAGTAGAGGGTCCGCCATCGGGTAAATATTCTCAGCTAAATACAAACATGAACTGTATTGGCACTACGTGAATGTATAATATATATATAATGAATATGTGTGTATTAGCCGAGGATGACAGCCAATTTAAGAGAGTCTCAGGAAAAGAGGAAGGGGAGGATTCAAAGGAAGTGATGTCCTGGTAAGCCCTCACAAACATACTAAACATAAATGCCCCTATTATGGGTTATAAAAAAATGCATATTTTGAATTTGGGAGTCCCAAACAACAGGTTGACTTGCATGCGAGGTAAAAAACAACAACTTCATTTTCTTTTAATAGCATTTATATTTTTTACCTTATTTGTTCAATGACTCCCAAATGATTTGTTCAACGATTTTATTTAAAACAGTATTTGTGCACTTTTAAGCGGCACTCAGTGGCAAAGAATTAATTTGCGTTTTTATTCAGACCAATCAAGGTTTTCCTAGGTCGTAGGCAAGCAGTATGCTAATGTTTAATGTTGACATCAACATGAAGCAGCTTGGGATTTCTTTGTAGATGCCATAACTTTTTGCACAGTCCATGCATTATGATTCATTCACTTAGAGCTTTGTTACACGCTGCATTAAAGGTCATTTTTAAAAATCCACAATAGGGGGACCTTAAAACGTATGTATATATTATGATCTCTTACAGATGGATGACTCCTGGCTGAGCTGCCAATGTTCTCTGCTTTAGAAAGCTTGTTTCAACAGCTCTAGAGACTGAAGCATCATGAAGATCGAGATTTTACTCATTAGTTTCCTGCAATGCTTAATTAAACCTGAGCCATAAAATCGTCATAGTTCTATATTGTTTGTAATATTCTGGTTCAACAGTCTGGTTTCTGATGAGGTGTAGCAGATCTGGTGGTGTTTAGAAGAATGTGGTGTCGGGACAGTGCTCATGCTGTGCTGGGACTCAGGACTCAAAACATCCACAAGCACAAAACTTCATTGCTCAGCTCGATAAGAAAATCGGTGTTTATCTCAGGAGAATTTAAACGGCCTGGAGCCCATGTACAGTTCCTGTCATGTTTATAGATAACGCTCTATCCATTTCTCATGATCTTATTTGATAGTTATTACTTTGATAACTGGGTGATTAGTTATCAGATCTAGTTGCTATATTACGATGTGTTTTCAACCAACTCCCAAACCGAAATCATGCTCAAGACTTTTTTGAAAATTCTGCTTCTTTTCACCATTCATCCCTGAAATGAAGACTCATATTTTATTCTTAGTGTTAAGTAAGGTATGGTTGTGTGTATTTACACTGGGATAGTAATTGTTAAAACTAAACTGTAATTTCACTGTAAATTGCTATTGATTTTCAGAGGATCAGCTTGTTTGTTATTAAATAAATTACATTTTGAAACCAAGACATTATTGTTTGTTCTTTGATTAATAGTTTCCAGAATAAATTAAACGTTTCATATGCATATGGTTTTACACTACCCATAGTTTAACCATGGTATTTGTAGTAAAACGGTGGTTATACAAATGTAATCAATAAAGTTTTATTATAACAAAAGCATAGTTAATTAAAAACCTTTACACATTTAAAAATTAACCTAACATAAATAAATCAACATAGCATAACAAATCTTTCAGTCAGTATTTAAAAAGACATGGGTTTTCCGGAAAAACAAAAAGTTTAATTGCTAATAAACAATAGATATAGATAATTTTAATCAGTTTATTTAAGCTATGTGATAATGTAGTGGGCTGAGTAAGCATGTTAGCATTGAGTAAAACGTTTTTCAGAAATGAATAGCATTAACATATCACCAGTTACAGGTTATAGAGCGGGTCTCATGGGGCTAGACGTTTTGACAAAACTAACAATTTATCTGGATCATTTCCTTTTTATTAAATACTTTCTACTCATGAAATAAAATGTGGAAAAGTATGACTAAAGAATATTTGAACTCGCGATGCTGCATCCACAACGCTAGGTGTCAGTATCACATCGGGAGAGCATTATTAGCGAACTACGTTGAACTAATCAGTACCAACAACCACTCTAACAATATGATAGATGTTGATAGAAATGTATTTGACCTATTTTAGTTTAAATTAATTTATTGTCATTTTTGACCTAGGTCAAGTAAGTATAATAAACAGACATGGTAAACAAGCTCGTGCCTGTCTCTGGAAACTGCTGTAAGTGTCCAGCAGATGGAGCAATACCCCAGTGCCTGTTTAATGTTTGTTTATCTCAAAACACAGTCATAATCTGTTATTACTGTGATAGATGACATTTATTTTGTTATCAGGAACAGCCTAAACACCTGTAAGGCCCCTGAGAGAGAGAGAGAGAGAGAGAGAGAGCTGGCTTTGTGTGCTCACGTGTCTGAGTGTTTCTGCTCATTGTCTGGTGTCTGCAGATTGGGATTTATTTATAGCTGTGTCTGTCTACCTTAAAGCCCCATAATGCACCACTCCCAGGTCCTGGTGGCCTTTTTACCTAGGTCTAGGTCTTAGATTATTTTAGAAAATAATCTAAAATCTGATCCTGCAAAACATAAATAAACAAAAGCACACTTCGCCCCGCAGACACAAACAGTCTGAAATGTGACTGAAAAGACGTGTTAGTCGGGTATTTACTGAAAGCCTGTCTCACGGATGATCTCTGCCATCAGATTCCCCACAATCCAATTTAATCTGCTGTATCCTGGGAAGGGATTCCCCAGGCTGACCAATAGAGAGTCAGTATCATGACGACATAGCAGTGGCCAGGTGGAAGCTGCACTTTGTCTGTAGTACTTTCGTAGGCGCTTTTTTTTTTTTTTTTTTTGGTGTAGTGCTCTGATAGTGCTCTTTCTCACATAATTGACCTGATTTAGAACCTTGTTTAATTTCAATAACATCAGATTTAAAAAAAAAAAAAAAAAAAAAAAAAAACCCGTCACACTAGCTTGGAAAAAGGTTATGGTGTGATTGGTTTTCGGATGAAGCAAGCCCTCAGATGACATTTCTTGTCTGCATGGAAAAGGCAAATTTCTACAAGAGGTTCCTGCGGTCATCAGCATGGAGATATTCACCCGACACTCTGACCGGTAAGAGAAACATGCAAAGGAAAAAGCTGGAGTTAATGGTGAGGTTTCAGTTAAAAAATTATACATTTGGATACCTTTTTATTACATTTTATACAATTATACATTTTTTTGTTTTGATTTCTGCTTAAGGTTCTGGTCTATTTTAACTACTCTGGGTTACTCTTAAAGAGATAGCTCATTTAAAAATTACAAATCCGATATCATATACTTCACTTTATGCTGTTTTAAATTACTTTTTCTGTAGGACACAAAAGAAGATGTTTAAAAATGTCTCATGGAAAATGTAAATGGAAAATGGAATAACCTGGGGATGAGTAAATTGAACAGCCCTTTTAATTCTTTTGTATTCTTGTACTGCTCTTGTACTGCTCTGACTTCTTTATGATATTACTTGTGCTTGTTCTCATTTCTAAGTGATAAAATCACCTTTTGATAAAATCACTGGCTAAATTAATACATATATATACTTTTTAAATTGTAAGAATGATTTAAATCAGTCTGTGAGATGAAAAAAGCATAACCATACATTATGCATGTGTGCGCTTTTCATGCTATAAATACTCAAAGCTCAGAACACATTTGAACAGGAGACACCTGTATGGTGGCCCAACACCTGGAAATGCTATGCAGATATGAAATTTATGAATGTGTGAGAATTCTGGATATCTTGATGGGTTTTAATTCATTACACTCATGATTAGACTTCAAGGCCTTGTTTTACTCAATTGCAACGTTCTTTCTCATATTTGCAAACTGAAACTTCTTTCTCATTGTTTGAAGACTTGTGGTAGATAATCCATCCATGCAAACCAAACCTCAGTGGACACCTAGAATAATGTTCTGTTTCTGAGATATGTGTGTATGTGTTGAAGGGGAGGATGTAGAGTGTTATGCAGCACGCAGATGGAGAGATGGAGGACAGATGGAAGGATAGAGAAAGAGAGTGAGATGGAGGACAGATGGAAGAGGAGGTGAGGTTTGGAGAGTGACTCAGCAGTCAGATTGAGCGTTTGATGTGAGGGAACATCACACCCTCACAGTGAGATGAG
>JAUMHP010000059.1:12102059-12143814 GCA_032361065.1 Enteromius trimaculatus
GAAATACAGATTTCAGCATTATTAGTAATCTGTGTGTGCATTTTCCTTCAAAACAAGCAAGTTGAGTCAAACCACTTGTTTATTGTATCACAATTTTGCTCTTAATAATCGCAATTTGACAGTTTTCCCAAATCGTGCAGCCCTAATGCAGTAACTAAGTTATGGAACAGCCTGTACTTACAGTGTGTAATTATGTAGCTGCTACTGTAACACAAATGTAAAAGTCTCTTACACAGCTACTTATTTAACCAAAAGATTGTCACCTGTTGCAGACTTTATGGAACATAATTATTAATTCAAGTACATAGAAATACAGTAAACTACTAAAAGTGTACTTCATGTGTATCTATACTGTACATCTTAGTTAGCTTCACATTACTTTGATTTAACCTACAGCACAGCTTAAATTCATGTAGTACTTTTCTAATTGCATTAAAATTACAGAATATTACACGGGCATAAGCTACTTAAAATAAAGTGTCAAGATTGTACTTAAGTAGCTGTATAACAGACTTGGTCTGTTAAATATGTGTACCAGTAACTGCCTATTATATCTACATAATTATAAACTGTAAGTACAGGCTGTTCCGTAACGTAGTTACATGGTAAGTTAATTTAGTTTTATTTACTGTAAGTACATGTAACAGTGTACTACGAAGTACCTAAGTAGCTAATTACTCTCTATAATGACACCTTAAAATAAAGTGTTACCAAAAGTTCTAAGTATATATCCTAATAAATTAACTAAACTATTTGACAGTAATAAAAAAATACTTGAGTGGCTGAATCTTTGTCATAGTGTTCACTTGTTTGTCATGTAAAATATTTAAACTCACACTAAACCTTTTACCAATAAAAAAAAAAGCAGGTTATCAGTACCTGAGATTATCATAGTTTGTAGGTTATTAAAATCGATGCCGTTTCTAAAATAGAATCCCCGGCACTCAACGCATGGGTCAAAGCAGGTCAGGAAAAACACACTAAGTAACTTAATTTATTTTATTGCAATTTGCATGGCATACTGTAAGTTGTTTTTCCCCCTGCCATATAACTGCCATGTTTTTCACCCTTTAAAGTCACCGGAAAATGACTTCTGACCTCTTCTGTTTCTCTCATCTCTGCTTTTACTCTCTCTTTGAGTCACTTTTTTTTGGTTCGATATGGAACGAAACGGGACTCCTGCAGCTGCATTTGTGCGTGCATGATGTTACAGTTTCTCAAGTGAAACTCTCAGTTCTGTTTCCATCTAAAAAAGGCAGAAAACACCCTGAAGTGTAAACACAGCCCTCCAGCAGTGCGTGTGTCTGGCTTGTGTGGGTTTTAGTTAAGAAAAGAAATGCACTTTAAAAATGGCTCTACAAAGCAGACAGGACGCCCATCGACTTTTCACAGAAAACAAAAAACAATCCGATATCTGGCAAAGGCAGCCAGGATCATCGAGAGGGAAAAGTCAATCAATCAGCACTGAGTTGATGGGATCAGGGTATCTGGACACCTCAGTCTCACCTCATGGCAAAAAAAGATTGTGACTGCTGCAAACAAGTGATGTGGGGAGGGTGTAGTATGTTCTGATGTGAAATGTCCTATTAAAGGGGTATCATAGAATGCACAGGAGAACCTCAATGTAGTGAATGTCGTGGCCTAGTGTTTAGCACTCTTGCTTCCCCCTATCCTTCCATGTTCCCTGTCCCATTTCTGCCAATAAATGCAGCGAAAGGCCAGAAACAAAGATAGATTTCAACATTTTTACTTGTCTTTATTTCATTCTAAACTTGACTTTTTTTCTGTGACACACAAAATGCATTAGAACACGGTTACACAAAACATTTTGTTTATACAATGAAGGTCAGTAGAGTCCAATATAGTTTTGAAAAAGAAACACTGAACACTTTTAACTAACATTGTGATCCTTTACATGATATTTTGTTGTAGATTGTGGGTGCACCTGTTATGGATTTAAGGTAACACTTCGCTTGAGATGCGGTTTAGGTTCCCTACTGCTTAAAATGATTCCTACAGTGCACACACAGAGAACATGGTCTCTGCTAATCAGGCTGATAAGGCTCTGGTCTGCCTGGACTCACTGTGCTGATGAATCATGCTCAGGCCAGCACACAATCTGCAGCCGTAGAATTCTGTAGAAAGTTCAGCAGAATTCAAACCTGACTCTCACCCACACATCCCCTGCCCGCAATTTCTTTTCTTCCTTGGCATAACATTTTTTAAAAATAAAACAGCATAGAAAAGAAAGTTTTTTTTTTTTTTAATGTCTAAACGGGTTTGCATGCGTTTGTGAAGGACTCCACAGTTTTGAATAAACTTTTTTTGACATGGAGACACTGAGGCTGAAGGTTTACTTGAATTTGGCATGAAATTTCATACATTTCACTCTGTCTGTTCTCGAAATCCGTCCATGGATTTTGCATCCAAAATTCCTTCCTAGGGGTGGGCGATTATACCGGTACACACAATTATTGACGTTGCACATTACGTAACCACGCAATACACATTAACTTTGACAATGGAAGAAGCAGTGTTGCCAACTTATCGACTTTGTCACTAGATTAAACAACTTTTCAGACCGCCTTTGTGACATTTTTCCAAAAAAGTGACAAGCGACAAATCTAGAAGTGCATTATAAGGAAATAGCTTAACGTGGCTCCAGGAGTATTACATGCATGTACCTACAACGACTGGCGAACCAAAATTCTGTCCATTTTTATTTATAATAAAGACTTGCCACTGTCAAAAGAGCAAGCTCTTATTCAGTTTATAAAGTTATTAATATCATGGTAAGTGTTCACCGCCATAGCCTTTATAAGGAAACAGCTTAACGTGATATTATTCACTTTATCTGTCAAAAATGGGCTCATTCTTTTGACAGTAGTTAGTTTTTTAGGTGCTTTAAGCCATGTTAAGTGTGTTAGAATGTCCCGTGGAAACTGGTATACTGTCAGGCACTATGTTAGTATGAGAAAAAAAAACCCCATTTAACTTGCAGTTAAAAGTATGGTTGCTTTTTTTACTTAAAGTATTACTGCAATTCAGTTGAAATAAAATTACATTATTTGAAATAGTTTTTTTTTCAGTTTGAATTTTTATTTATGCATTTTCAGATACAAATTGTTATATTGTGAGATATCATTATCGAGGTATCGAGATGATGTGACAATGGGCCTTTCGGGATCAACTAAACACTGGATTTTCAAAAGCATGTAAAATATTTAAAATTCAAGGCATAGAATCTTTAAAATAAGAGTTTTACACCCCGGTCTGTTATTGTGGACACATTTCCTCCCCCCAAAATGTGACTGAAACGAAACAAGCTTTGATTTGTTGATTGACATGTTGTGTAAACAGCCTCATGGACAGGCCTTGGCCAATAAAAGTTGATATGTATTCCAGGCCTTCAGCCGTCAGTCTGAAGGGCTGGCTATGTGAGACTAGTTTAAACCCTGTCTCTTTCTTACAGTTAACTGCAAGCTCATTTGTAAATCTGCCTCCTAAGAAGTAATAACCTGTGGAGAGAACCAAGTCCTGTCCTAGATCTTTATTTTTTTTTTTTTTTTTTCCTTTTTTAATAATCCATTGCACTCAGATGTAAGTCTCAATATGGAGGAAAGGATGTGTAGCTATTTTAAACAATTTTAACAACTTCATTTAATTTGAAACAACTTTAACAAAGCATCTTAAATATCCTAATGCTATGCCATGTTTTATAATCTTTACTTGTAACCTTTATTGCAGTAACAATTTAAACAACAGTTTAATTACAGTTAACTATTGACAATAATTTTACAAAATTACTTAATGTATATAGACAGTAGCTTAAAATTCTTAAGGCCAAAATATTGATTAGCTATGCGTGGAGGAAGATTGTCATAACTTCACTATCATAAGATGCATATATGAGACAATATTGTTTTGAAATGTACTGTACATTTTGCTTTAAAAAGATGCTGCAGTTCCCTGTCGCAGCTGCGCCAGTACGATAAAGGCTGTTCAGATGAAAACAAGTGTGTGATGAATCTAGACAAGATAAAAATGAAGGACTGTTGACTTTTTTTGCTCTCATTCATGCATGTAATACTCCTGCAGTGCCATCCCACTCTGAACTGGGCTGAATTATAGTTGTGTCCTCTTGCTGGACCAACATTTGCATGCAATGTAAAATCAGCAAACCAGAGACAGATGATTTGCCTGCGTGGTTACAGGGTTACTTTATGGTAACTCTCTCATTTTCTTCTCTCTTTCTCTTTCTGCGTCTCTTGTTTTTATTCCAGTAGTCATCTCCTCCTCTGCTGTGATCTTGCTGTAGGCCTTTTAATCTGGTGTGTGTGTCAGTGTGTTGTGCTATTTTGGTGGAGATGTATTTTGGAACTGTCTGAACGTGACTCATGATGTACATGTACATGACTGTCTGTATTTCTCATTGTGAAGTGTTTGTGTTTGTTTTAGCTCTTCTGATGCAGTCATCTTAAAGGGATGGTTCACCCAAAAATAAATTCAAAGTCATTGTCTGTTTAAATTTTTTTCCCAGACTGTATGACTTCCCTGCTACTGCAGCAAACAGAAAATATTTTGAAGATTGTAGAAAACCATTTTGGTGACTGTTGACAAAAAACACTTTACTTCTAATGTTCCGTAGAAGAAAGTAAGACGTACAGGTTTGGAACAAATATGAGAGTGAGTAAATCATGACAGATTTTAAAATTTTGTGTGAATTATTATTTCTTTAATGCAGACTGGCACATGAAGTACAGTCTTCACATAGGAAGGTCTCATCTTGTGTTTGATGGTTCACTCAGACTGAAAATATGTGCTCCAAGACACTTTTCAGAAGTCATTGTGCTCTAAGAGGCGGTATCGTGCAGAGCTCCAGTCTAGAGCTTTAATATCTCTGGGAAAGACTTTGGCTTGTGGTTTGAGATGTTTGAGAAACCCCAGTATGCCCTCAACACCACATGGAAAGAGGAAGCGCCTCCAAACAGAGTTTTAGAGCAATTACACCCCGATCAATAGAGAGAGAGCAGCAATAACAGGACATTTCCACAACAGCAGGAGGGCACACTGAGAGAGGCTGATATCCGGCTGCTGGATTTGGGTTTATTAGATGGAGACGGGGGGTTTAAGCCAAGATTTTGTCCAGTACACAGCTGCTCGATCAGCCCAGATCAAGGTGATGGACCATGGGACTGAACAAACAACTGGAGACTCTCTCTCTCTCTCTCTCTCTCTCTCTCTCTCTCTCTCTCTCTCTCTCTCTCTGTCTCTCTCACTCTGTCTCTCTCTTTTTGGGCTTTTGTTCTGTGCTCACTGTAGACTTATTTCTTTTCTGAGGGGATTTCTGTTGTTCAGTGGCTTTTCTTTGTGCTGTGAGAGACAGGAATAGATCGCAGGCTGCTCTGGGCAGAGCCACAGGGTGATTGTCTTTGACAAGTCCCCTGTCAAATCAAAAGAAAAGTCATTTCTGTGTTCCCATATCCTATCGTGGCTTTCAGATTCATGGAGGCCTGTTGAGAAGGACAAGTTTTAGCCATTCAACTCAAGTTCTGGTTTTGTTTTGTGCAATTTCATTTTTGTTTGAGCGATTGATGCCGTATTTCTGTGAAATCTGTGCCTGCTGAAAGACAGGCACTCTCATGTGCATAATTTTGAAGTCATGTGATTAGACCTTTATGCTGGAACGCACTGCTGGCTGTGAAATATCATTGGTCCTTTTCGTATTGCTTTTCTTAATTATTTAAACATCATGTGTGTTCTGATTTGTGGATAATACTTAGTCACTGTCTATTGCAGTATATATGGTTTTGTCATTCACTCTTTATATATAAAAAAATAAAGTTTCAATTCTTGATTCAGTAAAACATTCACAAGTTATTTAAAGTTTCCAACTGAAACTTTCTGTTCTTCCGTATTCTAGACATGCTGTTAAAATCTCTCCCTCTCTTCAAACAAAAGACAGGATTCAGTTTTCTCCTGTCTTGCAGAAGTGCTGTCTTAATTAAATCAGTTGGTCTAACGGATTAATTAGTCTGGCTGGACGTTTGCTCATTTGGTCCTTGGAGAATTGGAGAACTATGGCTGAGTAATCGATGTAGAATCAGGTGGACTCCAGCCCTCTGTTAACTCAAGGCTGATTTGCTCATACATGTTCACTGTGTGTTTAACAGGTTTAGGCTGCAAATCAGTGCAAATCTCTGAACTTTCTTTTTTTTCTGCTTTCTGCCACTGTAGCTAGTTAAGTTGCATTCAGGGTTTAAATTCAGATTTAACCAGGAATCCTTGTCAATATTGCTTTTGCTTATACACCCGCAGTTTTGTTGACTAATGTAAATGTTCTTGTTTTGATGTGCCCAATTATAATTCTTCAGCTTAAGCATTACTGTAATTAATTTTTATTTTAGTTTTATTAGAATTTTTTTCAAGATGGCTAAGAGTTGTAGAAGAGTTGCTGACACAATACAGATAAAGGATGCTGTTAACCTTCTACATAAATTAAGGAACACTGTGGGTGTGAGGACTCACTGCGGACTGCAGCTGTGAACCTCGAGTGAACAAATCTTCTGAATGAGGTTCCAACAGCTCCTCTCCCTATGAGCAGAGAGAGAGATGAGGAGCTTCATGGAGAGAGACAGTATGACAGAAATGGCCCAGATGAGGTCTGTGTTCCAACGATGAGGAGAGCTGCCGATCAGAAGGATTATTTTGTTGCAGAAAATTGCAGTGTCCTCAGGTAAATGTATTCTTGGGTAGAACATTTACAGAAGATTCTGTGGCTTGTGGGTTTGCCTTTCAGGACAGGGATTCATTTGTTCTTGAAAGCTCTGAAGTTGATCTATAGCTCATGGTATGCGCACAGGATTAAACATGCCGCCGGAAAAGACAAACGTCAGCTGCACAGTTAAGATGGAGATAACTATTGGTTTTCCCTGCCAGTAGTTGCCTGAGTCACAGTATGGATGAGGAGCATGGTTTGGTTCATACTGAATCTTACCCAAGAACTGCCCGATATAAATAAAGTAAAGGCTGTTTAGCTGAAATGAAAAGTGTTGGTTTTTTTTGGCAGTTTTATAAGAAAATTATGTTGTGAAGTTGAGTGTCTTGTCTCATGATCATTCTAATTCGCTGATTCTCTAATGATGAATCTTATTAATGTTAAAAATGGTACAATTAAATGGTGTATTCTTGTGTAAACAGATTCTACAAATTTTTATGTTGTACGTATTAGATCATTATATGTATTAGATCATTAATATGGTCATACAGTATAATACAAGGTTACATTAAATGAGTTTCAGTAAGGCTGAGACTACTCTGCATATAATCAGGACACACTTTCATTATAGGAAGTGTTAGCTTGTTTGTAGATTGATTTTTACTCGCTTTTCCGGAATCATGTGATAAAGCAATGGACACAATAGCATTTAAAAGGAGCTATAAAATCTAGGCAGGGAGATCTGATTCATGTGTGTGCATGAGCTGTTGTTTGGGCTGGATGTGAGACTGCAGCCCTCTGTGAGGGGATCTACAGTATTTATTCTGCTGCCCAGTTCAGCGATAGGCCTGTGTGAGTGTGTTTCGAATTGTCATTCCTGTTTGTTTTATGTTCTTTGTGTACATGTAAGTGTGCTTTGTCTAGGCGTTGTCTTTGCGTGCAACATTTTTTTTGCAGTTTTAGACTGTCTGTCTCAGAGTCAGCTAAGCTTTCTTGACATGATTAAAATGTACAATTTTTATAAAGCATATAACATGCTTTTCCACTACAGTTTAGTTTATGCTATAGGTTATATATAATTTCTTATTTCAAACATCTACTGGACTGGACAGAAGTAATGCCTGGGGTTTCATGCATTTCATATGTGAAAGGATGCAGTTGTTGTAGGAGACAGTAAGTTAAGTAGCAAACTAAAAGGTACAAAAAGAAAATTCCAAAAGATATGATTGTTAACCCTTTAAAGTAATATCTCAGTTTTGTATAATTCAGATTTCAGTCTTTTGCGGATGAGTAAATGCAGCAGTTCTCTCTCACTTTTTTTTTTGAAACTTTGTGAAACTTTGCAGGTGCTGAGAAATCACTTTAAGCTATGCTAGCGTTATACTTTTGCTGGGACTATTACACGCGTACGATTCTGTTTTTGTGCTCACTGGAAATCAGGACAGTTTCGTTTGTAGTCAAGTGTACATCTGCACTTGTCAGCTGGGTTTGTGTGGTTGTGGTGAGGCATCTGCACAAGTAATTACACCAGTACAACGTCAACTATACTAGAGAGAGAGAGAGAGAGTGCTTCGTCTCCATCTTTCTCCGTCTTTCACAGCTAAAACTCTTGAGATATAAGCACTTTTTAAACAAGCGCTGCAGTAAACAGGATGATGCGCGTGTGTGTGTGTGTGTGTCTGAGAGAGTCTCTGTCGTTTCATTGTTTGGATACCACTTTTTGTTTCCTCATTTTCAGACTCATTTTTGTCGTTTTTCATAGTTTATTTTGATATTTTGTGTTTTTCTGTCACTGTTGGAAGACCGAATCAGCCGTTGTGTTGGGCCTCCTCCTGTGTGATTTGAGTTTTCACTTACTATTTTTTTCTTTCTTTTGTCTGTCTGTCTCTTTCTTTAGGGTGTCAGTCTTACTGCTGCTGTCATTGTCTGTCTCTGCCTGTCAGTCCAACCTCCAGCTCCACACTCGTTTATATCTTCCACTCTCTTTCTCTCTGTCTCGGGGTTAATCACGGTGGAGATGCCGCCACCATCCAGAGAGATTCTGATAAGCTCTTAATAAATATAAATTAGAATGCTTTTGTCACTGTCTTACTTTCAAATTTGGACTTTCTTACTTTCACTTTGGATATGTTTTGAATAGCGTACTACTGTACTATTTTTGTAGTAAGCACTGTGTAAGTGATGTACTTTTTTTGTGCATAGATAAGCCAGACACAAATGCAGTATATACTACCACTCATGTTTGAGGTCATTACATTCTTATTAAAGTGTCCATATTAAGCAATATTAGCAACCTTTAAATTGCATAATGAGTCTCTTAAAACAGGTTTACCTGTATGCAAGCTCAAAAAAACACTTTCGTTTTCTTCAAAAATAAATGTAATTTTACCCCATTTCTAAATGATTCGTAAACGACTCGTGTAAAGCAGTTCGAAGAATCAGACTGTCTAAACCCCTCCTGACCAATCACAGCAGTGAAGGCTCACGGAAAGATGGCGCAGTCCGTTATGATTGGTCTACCGCTACAGTGTGTGTCGGAAAACAAAACGCTCATTGCATAACTGAATGACAGCGCAGGATACAGCATCTTCTTGACATGATGTAATCCATGTGGAAATTGTACTGTTTGTGGGAGGGGAAAGTTGTTCACAACGTACAATGTGTGCGGACATAATGCAAATATTTAACTTAGTGACGTGGATCCGTAACAGAAAAAGATTTGAATTGCTGAAAACTCGTTTAGGAGAATGTGAGCAGACTTATTTATTTATTTATTTATTTATTTATTTATTTATTTATTTATTTATTTATTTATTTATTTATTTATTTGATGGACAAAAACTTTATTTATCATGCACTGTCGGCGCCATAACTTTTCAGATAGTTTGTTCACATACAGCTACATGAAACACTGCATGAAAGGTTGTATTTAAAAAGGCATAATAGGGGCACTTTAAGTTGATAAAAAATGACAGTAAAGAGTTTTCCATTGTCACAAAAAATGCACTGAAAAAAATGTTTATAAAAATGTTTATAAAAGCATAAAGCAAGCTGTTTTTTTTTTTTACATTTATTATTAATAGAAATGATTCTTATGCGCCAAATCAGCATATTAAAATGATTTCAACTAATGACAACAAGTATTTTTAATCCAAATAAATGCACTTTAGGTAAACATAATTGACTTCTTTAAAAAGCAAAAATCTAACCCCAAACCTTAGAATAATAGTCTACTTGGGATACTGCTCCACTTAAGCTTTCCTGTTTCAGCATTATTAGATGACGTTATGCAAGTAGTATCATCTTAAAACGTTCTTTTTGATTCATTTCGGATAAGCCACCATTAAGCAATTTGGCTGAGAGATGCTGCATAACCAGACAGAATTGTACAACAATAAATAACGGTCATGAAGACAGTGTTGCAAACTACAATTTGTCGTTATTTGTAGAAATTTTTAGAAAAGCAAAAAAAAAAAAAAAAAAATGGTATGCTTAGGTTTCATTCTAAATATAGCCTAACTTCCCCACTATGTAAGTCATTAAATGGTGAAATAAACTAAGAAGACTATTTACGAACCAGTATTGAATCTTTCTGATTACAATCCATGAGCCTCACCTCAGATTTTAAAAATAAAAGCAACAATTAAAATCTTAATGTCATCAAACAATTTAATGAATTACTGCTCATACCTGCCAATTATATATAAAAACACCAGATAATTACTCTGGGAAATCTGTTGGACCGCTATTTGTGTAATCAGGGACAGTTGAAGGTCATTGTTTAATTTGATGCGTGCAGTTTAATTGGTAGTATTAGATTTGTTTGGTTCTACCCGAGGCTCTGACTCGAGTGCTTTGATTTTGCATGTTTCCGCGAACACAAACTGCTTGCTATATATGCCTTCAATAATTTATGACTGCGTGCTGTCTTTCTGTGACCTGAGAAGACAGTCAGACTTTATTTTAATAGTGTTGTCTCACTGCTCGGTGTATCAGGGATCTAATGTTCTTTTAACAAGTTCTTCTGTCATTGAGAAGCCCGACCAGAACGGAACCACTAATTCAAAGCAGCCTAGAGTCAGAGCCCACGGCTGACGGAGATGCTGGAACTGCCGGGGCTGAAACACAGATGTGTCTGTCTCTCACAAACACGCTCCCGCATGTGTACAGAGGCATGACCCAATATCTTGCAATAAAGCAGCCAGACTCCCTGCTGCACTCTTCTGTGTTCGTTCGCTTTATCTCTCTCTTCAGCCGTAATGCACAGTGTAGGACAATGCTTCTAGCTGTCTCACGCTCTCTCTCTCTTGCTGTCGGTCCTGCCGCTTGCTCTTGCTTCCAGCACTGTCTCTCTGCTGCCCTCAGTCCTGCCGCCCTGTCTTTTTCGGATTCTCTCAACTCAGTTCTGTTTCTTTTGTCTACCGATCCCAGCACTGCCTTTCTCTCTTCTTTCCACAGTCCTGTCGATCTCTGTGTCCTGACTCCAGGCTAGACTGTTTCTCTTCAGCTCTCTCTTTCCCCCATGAATGTTAAATGTTAGTGTGCTATAATGGCATGGAAAACCTGTGCATTTGTGAAAGCATAACTACAAGTACAATAGGAAATTGTCTCTCTTTCCTGATCTCAGTCATGTCATTGTCTCTCTTTTTTTTTTTTCTCTCGAATCTAGTCCTGTCTCTCTCCTGCCCTTCAGCACACTCTCTCTCCCTCTTTATTTCAGAGCTCTCTCTCTCTCTCTCTCTCTCTCTCTCTCTCTCTCTCTCTCTCTCTCTCTCTCTCTCTCCTGCTCTCAGCACTGTCTCTCTCCCTTGAGCATTGACAGTTCCCTAAAACAACAAGAAGAACAAACCGAAGCGGTTTTCCTGAGGTTTGCCAGCTTCAGTTCTCTCTGGGCTTATAAGGAGGAGAGATTTTGTTGAGTGCTGTATAATCCGACCCTGTTTGGTTTTGTTTGGCTGTAATATTAAAATTAAAATCATGTCGGGGAATATAAATGGCTCTCAGCTGGATTGTAGCACCAGAGGTGACCGCTTAAGTTTGCTTTCCTTGCAGTTTTGTGTCCTAATTTGTCATCTCTCTATTCAACACTTGCCCTGTGGTAATATAAGACAAAATGATGCAGGCTTTGTTTACTCTACTGCACCGTCTGATTGCTGCTCTTCGTTCTGTTTGAATACAAACGGCAACAAAATGAGAAGATCTGAGTGTTTGATTATGCTTCTCTTTCTCTCTCCATCTCATTCTTCACAGAGGAGCCTTTTGTGTCTCCCTTTTTATGGCCTTGAACTTCTGATTTTTGCGTATAGATGATTATAGTAAATTCCCCAATTTTGATAGCACTTCTTAATATAAAGCATTAATTTGATTAATATCAGCAAATAAAAGCAATTATATGGAACTTTTAAAATAAATTATTATTTAAAAGTTCTGTGTCATCCAAGCCACATTAAATTACTCGTGTTGGCATAAAACTGCATTTGAGCATGAAGAGATTTTGAGATGCTTTGTAAAGAAATTAAAGTAGGTGGCTGGTAACCTCAGGTAATGTCTGTTTTGTTGCATGGAGCAGACGGTTCTGACGGTTTGCCTGTTTGAGAGGAGAAATAGTTGGTGGTCAGCCCAGATGGTGGCTGGCTTTCTTCTTTTCACTGGCTCTTTGCTCAGTTCTTCTCCTCTGTCTGTGATCCCTTAACAGCCAGTTGTCGTATTTGACTGGATCAAAGTGAAGGCAAGCCCTTGAAGTTGGTTAGGATGCCACACCGCTGCCCAGACGGCCAGGACAGACTGAGAATCTCTCTCATGCGGATGCTCTTTAAAAAGATATTCACTGTTTTCTGTGGAAATGGGCTTCTACAGTTGCCTTTGGGGGGGGTGAGGTTTTGTAAAAGAGTGAGTGTGTGTGTGTGTGTATGTGTGTGCGATGGCTTTCCCGGACTGGTCGGATCAGAGCGCCGGAAGCTAATGGAATTCTCCACTTCAAAGCAGAGTCTGCCTTCCAATCAGTTCAACACGGCAAGATTAAAGCCGACCCACATTCATCAGTTCTGATTAGACCGGCACTGTGATCCAGATGCTTGTTCTGATGGGCCGGCGGGGGCGGGCTGTTTCAGTGGCCGCCGGAGAGGGCAGAGGTCATCCAGTCATCTTTTTTCCCGGGTTGTTCACATTCAATCTCCCATCATGGGATTTTCTTGGTCCAGACAAAAGACGTTTTAACATCTTTGAGCTTTCACTCTCTGTCTCTTTAGGTGGGGTAGTGTATCTCATCCAAAAATCTCGAACCAGATCAATTTAATTACAACCAGTTACTGACCTTCCAGACTGTGTCCCGGTGACCTGACAGTGACCTTTATATGCAGTTCATGCAGCTCTAATGGTTTCCCTTTCCACAGGGTGACCTACAGGCAGGAGGGACTGTTTTTAGTCTTGTCTAGTCATGTTGTGACTGTCATGAAGTACACAACTTCAATTTTAAAGTCATTTCAATCTACTGTTCAGTAGTTATGATTGCAGGTTTTCATACGAATCTTTAAAATAATGTGTTTGCTGCTCTCTAGTTTCAGCCCAAACTGAACACTTTCATTGTTTTTGTCTTTCTCCTTTGTGTTGGCGTTTCTATAAACGTGGGGCTTCTATTCTAAGACGGAGCTAATGGGAGCAGGAAGTGAGGATCTCTATTTTTAACTCATTGTGTGTATTTGAGTCAGAGGGGCTGGAATGAATCAGCTGACGTCATTTGCAGGAGAAACTTCACTCCATTGTGGTTCATTAGAAGAGATGCTTTCTTTGCTTTGCTGTATGTAAGGTCACTGAAGCTCTGATTTTATATCCACCTTGTGTCACCTGAGCAAGGTGGTTATTTGCTCAGACCAGTTTTAACAGGTAAAGAAATGTCTTATGTTCACTGCTGGTTGCCCTGTGAGGGCAGAATCACTTTATCTGTGAGATGTAGAATCAGAAAGTGGCAGAGAATTTGCGTGCATTCAAGCTGTTCAGGTAACTGTGTTCAATCTGTTGTTCTCCTGGGCCAGCAATGAATAGTGCACAAGAGCTCTTGCGTGACGTCGGTCCACATTACAGCCGCTGAGATCATTGAATCCACTTCTATTCTGGGGCACAATGGGAAAGCGAGGGCAGAAGTCGACTGGGGTAATTAGCTGTGTGGGGCAGAGTGGTTTTAAATGGCCCAGTTAATTATTATTTAAGTCTTTTTATTTTATTTTTTTTCCCCTTCTTTTTTCTTACAGAATGTGACGCACCAGCTGAATGTGTGTGTGTGTGTGTGTTAGAGAGAGAAATCATGTCTCCACTCAACCCAGGACCACACTCCTCTTTTACATGAAGATGTGTAACTATGTCCCAGAATAAAATCATAACATCATGGTCACAAGCAGTTAACCCTCATTATCGTTCTCTAATTCTAGACCATAGCTCTGTTCCAAAACCTAATGAGCTGCCTTTCTGTCTCCTGCCTACATAGACAGCTGCCTTCTAAAGCAGCATTGAAACTGAAATAGAACCTCATAAATTACTGAATTAGGATGTTTTCATAGGTAATAGCAACTTCACAAATAGTAAACGGTGGATTCTTAATTTATATAATAAATCTGTCTAACCGAAGGCAGCATGCAAACAGTTTTGTCCATCTCCAAACAATGCCTTAAAATACCCTTACTGTAAGCAGCTCACTAGGCTTCGGATCCGAATAGGTGTCTAAAGCATCTACATGTCCCTTTTTAATAGAAAATGATTTTTTGTCAGTGAAGAATTACTCTTCTAAAGATACTGCCTTGAAATCAATATTAATTGTGGCATAAGGCAGGTTAGGTTTGGGCAATGACGACTTTGCCCGCTGTTTGTGTTATTTTTAACTGTCTTTGGGCGATCTTTAGGTCTGGAAGAGAGAGACAAGGTTAATGTGAAATAAACCTCTTTCTTAAAAAAAATAAATAAAAAAAATGTGACCCTCCAGTCTGTTAACTGAACACAAGAAAAAGGTGAATGCAAGTTTAGGCCTGGAATTGAAGCAAGCAAGCATCTGTCCTAATAAGTTATTTTTTGATGAATTCCTAATTTGGAATGGGGAGAAGGACCGCTTTAATACTGAGAGGAGTAGAAGGCTAAACATCAAGACCAGAAAAGGAGAAAGAGAGGACACTAAAGAAAGAAGAGCTTGTGTGCCTTATTCAGATGAGTGCTGGCTCTTGAAAACTGCAGTAAAATCACTCTGTTATTCCAGTGGAAACTCTTTACGCAAGTCTAATTCAGAGCTCAAGGCACTACAGGCTCAATTACTCTCTTTTCAGGCAAGTTGTGCATGTGTGTGAGACTGAGTAAACTTGATCATCTTCAGGCAGATATGAGAGTGTGTTACTGCAGATTTAAGCTCTAGACACACCACACATCGTATGTTTAAAGTTCAGCTTGGTCACAGGTCCTTGGGGGACAATTTGAAGCTCTGTCCTGAATATATATTTTCACACATAAATGATGAATGGGATTTTCTGGAGTCCGTTTACAGGTAGAAGCAGGACAACTGCTTTAATCTGTGTGCAGGAAATTTGTTTTGAGGATTCCCTGGATGAGATTAGCCACAGCCGACTCTCAGTGGCATAGTGTTTAGTAAGGATGAGTGGGGAAACAGCTGCTCTGTGATCTCAGTACAGACTAGACTATAAGGGATATGAGTAGAAAACGGAAGCAAGCGTTCCTGAAGCTTGACCTGCTGTTTACCACTTTAATTAAACAGGAAGTATAAATGCGTGCCCACTGTGGGAGAATTGTGCTCACTTACACAGGAGCACAGGAGCTATAAATATATCATTTAAATCAACGAAATAAAAAAACCCCCTATCAAATCAATAAAAAGTAAAAAGAAATTATATATAGTATAGTATAACATATTTATTTTAATTTGTAAGTAAAGTGTTACCAAGTTGATCTAAAGGATTATCATTGGTTTTGACACAAATGCCTTATTGGACTTTTGCCCAATAATATAGGTTGTATTTACCACATGGCCAGTCAGTGTAGCTGTTGATTAAAGACCATTTCTGTGTCCATGGCCCCTGCAGAGGTGCTTAGAGCAGCTGGTGAGATGCTGGACATGTAGCTGTGCTGGAGTCAGGTGGAGAGGAGGCGGAGGAATGAACTGACCTCCAGCACTCGTTTATTAATAACAGCTGTCAGCTGAAATCCCTCCAGAGCAGAGCCCAGAAACAGCGATTCGCAGGCATGCACGGATGCAGCTCATTCTGCTGGCATCCACCCTGCTGCCTGCACGCTGGAGGTCTTCAGAGAGAGATGACATGCATGAACGGGGACAAAAGGCCTTGATCTCAATTTCACCTCGCCGTGTCCTGCTCTCTCTACAACCCTTCTCCATCTCCAAGTTTACTGTATTAATCAAAATAAAACTGCATTTACAATGCATTTAATTTCTGTAATGTAACACTTTTTGTTGCAACAGCATATTTAGTAAATGAAAGTCCACATTGCAACTGTAAAAATAACACAAAGCAACAATATAGTTGGGATTGTTTCTTTTTCCAACAATTGTCTGTTGTCTTTTAGATTTCTGGACTTCTTAGTTTCCATAACTTCTGAAAAAAAAAACGTATCTTGATGAGGACATTTATATTTCAGGTGGTCGTGTTTTCCCCTGTATTTGTCCCCCAGTTTCAGAAAACAAGTGGAAAGCTGAGGATGATATGTCCTGTTCTTTCTGTCAGCGTGGAGGTCTGGAAACCCTCTGCGCACTGACAAATTTCTTGCCAGTACCAATGAAACATTCTCACAGTGTTCTCAGTTAATGTTCTTGTTCTCAGTGGAGAATGACAAAAGAAAAAAGAGTTTGTTGGGTGGGAATAAAGCAAACATCCTTTTTGGAGGTTTACTTGAGGCCTGCGGTGGCTGCAGCGTGGAGGCGCTGGCCAGATCTTACGAACTTTGATGTCTGCTGTCTTTGTTTCCTCCTAAACAGAGCGGCATTTTGAAGTTTATGTAAATAAACTCAGGAACCTGTTTTGTTGAAGGCCTGAGCTGCTCTGATGTGCATGGTGAAGGAGAGATGAAGAGAGAGTGGAGCGAAAGAGAGAGGAAGCGATCCCCTCCTCTTTTTGTGTCTTCTCATTTATTTCAGACTTTGATTTGAGGGTTTGAAACTGTTCCTGGTTTTCTTAGAATAATTATATACACAGTCCATGAAAGACCTTCAGATATGATAAAACCACGTTTTTTGCGTGAGCATGTCTGCCAAAGCGCCTTCAATATTGATCTGTATGTCTTATGCTTTTGGTTATGAGATGCTATGAGAAATCCTAAGAGATGTTTAAGGATTTTTATTATTATTTTTTTTAAATATCAAATTTTTTTTTTCTTACTCTCTTGTGTTTGTTATGTGTATCCCTGCTAAGTCAAAATAAGCCAGGCAGGAAGTAGACATGTTACATTATGCGCTAATAGATGGTTATGTGCACTACTGTTTAAAAGGTTTGGGTCATTAGGATTTTTCCCCCCTCCAGAAGATTTCTATTTCAAACAAATGCTGTTCCTTTGAACACCAAACTATAATAAAAAGATTTTATCACCTTTTTCACCAAACTTTTAAACGACTGTTTTCAACATTGATAATAATAAGAAATGTTTCTTGAGCAGCTGTAAATTCAGCTTTACTATCAAAGGAATAAATTGCATTTTAAACAGGGATGTTATGATATCAACGTCTCACAATATGTTAATATTGCTGTATGGCATCCATTAAACATTTATTGTGTGGAGGCACAAAAAAAAAAGTTAAATAATTCTATCTGCACTTTTTTTTTTTTTTTTTTTTTTTTTTTTATAAATCTTTTTAATAGTTAATTTCAGTTGTATTAAAGCATATCTAAGTATTTAAATGAATTCATGAACCATACATTTTCATACCAGTTTATTAAGTTGAACAAAAATTGCATGTTTAGGACCCTATAAAATATTGTATTTTTCTCACCATATTTAATTTTTTATATTGTTACTATATTGTTTTAGCACGCCTAGTTATTTGAATGCAAAAAATAACTTAATTTATTTGATTTTGTCTTAAATTAGTCTTAAAACTTTTTTTCCCCCTTAGAAATTCTGTGTTGTGCAGCATTGGTGAGCATGAGTGACTTACAAATTAATTTTTTTAATTTGTATAAACTTTTGAAAGGTAATGTACAGTATAATGTCAGTGTGGATAATACAATTGTATTTATGTTTTTGTTTAATTTCAGTGAAGTTATACAAGTGGCAGAGAGGGTGAGGGCATCAATATGGAAAGGGTGTTGGAATATGGAATTATTGTGTTGATGTTTTCCTCCTGACTTTATGACTAACCTGTAAGCTGTATATTTTAATATTGACTTTGCGTTCTATAAAGCATTTCGTGATTTTTCTTTTCCTTTTTTTCTTCTTTTTTTAAATGGCAGAAAAGGGAACGTGTCCTTTGACTCTGGTTGTTCAGTTTAATATGACACTATGAATTTGCTATGAATTTGATTCTGGCATTCAAGAGTTTGTAATCACAGGATTTCATTTAGTTGTATAATGGACATCAGAGCAGTTTTGTGTTTTCAAAAGGAGCTGTCAGAGACTCTAAACAGGTTGTAATTGTCCTTATCAAAGGGACACAGAGCTATGTGCAGCTTACACTCAAACACCTTGTGTCATTAAGCAAAGCTTATTCATAACAAATTAAACTGTGCTCAAGTTTTATGAGGTAGTTCTCATGACAATATGTTAGAGCTACATGATTCTGGATAAAATGAGAATCACAATTTTTTTTTGCTTGGAATAAAAATCATGATTTTAGAGAACTTTTTTTATTATAAAGATTTACCCCTGAACATTAGGTTATCAAACAGCAGTAAAATAATACATAATATTCTTTGCTTTAATTTGAAAGAAATTTAATGAAAAATAATGTAATAATCTAAAGAAAAAAAATCACCATCATCCGGTGCCACATGCACTTTTACAAGCTGTTTGGACTGAAATGTGTGTTAGGAGTGTGTGTACACAACCAACCTAAAATGATAAAGATCCACCTGTGGTTTTCTTTTAATTTAATAAAAATAAGTTGCCCCTTCTGAAATCAAGCCATTCTCAAATGCATGTCGGTGTGGCGTCACACAGACTGAGGCCACTCCCACTACAGTTAAATGACAGCAGTGTGTCACAACTGAACTGGTGTCTTACCTCAGACCTGCAATGCGCACCCTTAATCAACCGAAATGCGTTTGTGTGAATCATTCATGATCCAGACTCATCTATAGAAGCAGTGAGTATACTGTCTTTTAATGAATCTTTTCATTTTCTTTGTGTTAATTAGCAACTTTCACTATGGATACATTATTAAAGAGCTGTTTTTGACAGGGTATAATGAGCGTTTTTTACACTATCTTTGAGAAATTTTAACTATATTACAAACTATCCATTAAGACCCTAAAGAATTCTATTAGCTTGTGGAAAATTGGCTTTGTATGACACCTTTAAGAAATTAAACATAATTATATAAATATAATTTATTTAATATTTTATAGATGTGCCTATTGTATTATTTGTTTAGTAATTATCGATGTGAATTGATTTGAGACAAATTATATATAACACAGCTAGTGCATTAGAATAGTGAGTACTTTCTATTTTTCCAGAGCCCAGAGGCCTTTTTGAACCAGCAAACTGATTTATTAATTTTACAGAATAATACACAAAAGATTAAGGTACTATAGAGCTTACTGTACTACAAGCTGTGATTCAACTGCGCATGACAAATGCTGCTATCCGGGCTGGCGCATGCGGTGGGAAACCGCCGAATCAAACACACCTAGCCGCTGCCCGTGCAAAACTGCATGTGACGTGCTGTGAGTGAGTGCATGTTATCTTGAGATCAGATGAGTTATGCTCATCTCCTCTCCTTGAAAATATAATTAGCTGAATCGTATAAATGCTGGATTAAGATTTTGTGGGGGGTCGAATAGAGATCGCAATCTTTTGTGCGATCTACAATATGTGCACAAGGTAAAAAGAATAATTGGTTACTCATAGTGCTTGATTTCATGTTGTTCTTTAACGCACAACATCAAGCCTCATTTGGGTGCATGCATCATATCAGTATTGATGGCTATTTGGAACAATTTCTACTGTAAAACAGACTTATTCTGGTTTCGTTACATAAATCAACTGTTCTTCATTTCAGTGATGGGTACTCACCATTACCCATGTCTGCTTGAGTGGTGCTTGACTCGGATTGTTTTAAAAGGGTTATTTTCTTTTACAGTACTGCATTAAAACATCATAATTCCTTCGAAAAAGAACATGCAGTGCAAGGAGCTGTTTTTTGTCTGAAGTGACCAACAATTTTACAAGCCCACGGGCTCCTTTTGGCAAGAACTAGATTTTTAATCACCTTACAGACCTATAGGGTAAGTGGAAGAGAGCATAGGGATGAGAGATGGAGAGGTCCTGTGGTTCTGTCGAGGTGTGCGACAGGATCAGGTTTATGTGAGGTGTCTAAATCTTTAAGAGCTTAGCAACAGAGCATGGCTGAGAAATGAGAGATCTGGGAGCAATTACAGAAGATAGAGAAGAGCAGAAATGGAGGAGAGATGAGGGGGAGAAATGAATGAGTCAATGAAAATGAGATGAAGAGATTTGGTGTGTGTGTGTGTGTGCTAGGGTAACTCAGTGGCTCGGACTCCCCAAAGGCTGACCAGATGCTGCGTTTCCTGCTTAGATGAACAGCTTCGTTTTGAGGGCTCTAAGAGAGAACAAAGTGCAAATGACAGCTTTAGAGTGTTAAGGGATGCTGTGGGATGGGTTTAGTGTTCAGTTAACTTCCATATTATAGGATATTTCAGAGTGAACCTTTGCTCAAACTGTATTTTTAGTCTAGTCCAGAGATTTTGTACATGTGTGTTCTAGATTTACATTAGGCTTTTTACAAGAGCAGGTGACTGGGTGACTCTTATGTCCTTCAAAGAAAAAAAAGTTTTTCTAATAAATTGCTTAAAATGCAGTTTATTATTGAAGAAATAATAAGCTTTTTGGTGATGTTAAAGCTGAATAAAACAGGCATACATGTTCATTTAATTAACACAAAGGTAATAAGTGTAATTAATGCTTTCTGCAGATGCAAACATGGGTATTTTTCTCAATTGTTTTTGTTTTTTTTTTTCTTTTGAGTAATCATTCATAATTTGTAATTTTTGTACAATGCTTGTGTTTTTCAAGAACAAATGAAACTCCATTTGTAAACCTTTTTGGGTAACTAGTATCCAAATTGGATCAATCTATTGCTGTATTATTGAGAGGTTTTGTAAGTTTTTGGACTATTAAAGTGAGTCAGTTATTTATTGTGAAGTCAGTTGTGCATATGAAAATAGGGATGTTTATTTAAATTCGAAAGAGATCATTGCATGTTGTCATTAAAAAAAAAAAAAAAAACATTCTCTCATTTTTAGGCTTTTTCGAAACCCAGATGGTGGTTCTTTTGCTTGTGTGAAATAATTTCTATGTGATTCAGCACCTGAGTTCTCGTGATCCAATCTGGCAGGTTAGGTGGGTTGGTGTGTCTCTTCATTGGCCCCTGTTTAAAAGCTGGTGGTGGTGAGGTTACAGGAGGCGTATGGGGTTGCAGTACAGGAGAGAGCTGATCTGAACTCGGCAGCCGTGAAGGTGCTCTACAGAGCACAGGGCAGAGCCGCAGGATGGCAGTGCCAGCTTGGTGCCTAGTCATCTGTGAGTCCAGCATCAGGAGGAGAGAGAAGCGACTGTGCCAGCTTGCTTTACACATCTCTAGCAAAATGTCTCTCTCTCTCTCTCTCTCGTTCTTGCTCTCTCTCTCGTTCTTGCACTCTCTTTCTTTTCTCCAGCTGTGGTGACTCAGCGGGACAGTGGGTGCAGAGAGACAGAGAAAACTGCAGCATTACAGTTGAGGTCATTTTTGTTAAACTCACAACATCTCCCAAGTGCAAATGCCTAAATTCTGCCTGAGGCTAGCCATTCATAATCATGAAATTAGTATTCTTTGAAAGCATTGAGAAATCCTTCTGGATTTACCAAAGCCTATTTTGTTCTTTCAAAATTCTTAATGTCAGTATTTTTGAAGTAGATTTTGTAATGGCTAATGTTGTGGACATTTTTATGTCTAGAGAGCAGGATGAAAATGATGGCAATCTAAAGAGTTTACTGCGGAGCAATAACATTTAGTTCAGACAAGATATTTTAAATAGTAATAAATCATTCTAATATGCTAATTTGGAGCTCAAGATGCTTTTTATTTTAGCATATATTAAAAACAAATAAAATAATAGTATAATGTGTTATACTTTTACTGTCAATTTGATCAATTTAATTGCTGAATAAAAATAAAACCTTAAAAAAAAAAAAATCAGACAAACACCAAATTTTGGAAAAATAGTGCTGTTCATCTTTTAAATAAAATCATTCTGTCATAACTTGCAGGCAGCCTTTGTCTTGGACTGTAATGGAAAGTCAATAAGCTCAGGGTTACGCTGTGATATAGGCTGGTTCATTAAGGTGCTGTTGAGAGTTTGAAGGATGAGAGTAAGCATTTGTCTTGGGCTGTGTGTTTAAATATGTTTTAAGGTTGAGTGTTGAAGTCTAGCTAAGAGATTTTAAGATATTTCCTTTTTAGAGAATACATTTGAACTCCATTCCTTTACCTCTCTTACCTCTCTGAATTATTTTAATTCGTAATTAAGGATAACTTTTTGTTTAGGAAAACTCTGACAGGGTCAGTTTTTTTTAAAGGACAGCTGAAGTGACACAGAAAACCAGATGAGAATTTAGCTTAGTAGTTGAACCACACAGTTTGAGATGGTGCTAAGGTCCCTTCAACAAAAACAAATTTGCTCTCCATTTAATGTCATTTCTGTCTAGAAGAAGCGGTTAGAGTTATACATGAAAATAATTAAAATTTTCTTTCATTTTCCTTTTTTGATTCTAATAGATCACTCTTTCGTCTCTCTGTCTGGGTATTTTTAGTTAAGCTGCCACTGATAACGCAAGAGTTATCACTCGGTGACACCCAGTGACACATTCACTGTTTCTATATGGCATTTTCACATTTCCTCTGGATATTAATTTTGCATATGAACCTCACCTAGTGCGCAGATGGCAGCGGTGTGTTCATAAATGTGAGCAGGTCTCCATCTCTGTTCAGCTGAAAGGTGTTAACTAAGTGAATCTAATTGAGCTGTTTGTGAGGAGACTACTTCCCTCTATTCATTTATAAAGACAGCTCCATATATACAACCCAGAACAGAAGCAGTAACACTTTATTGCAGAAACTAACTCTCACTAACTTTAAACTGGAAGCATGTGTTGAAT
Source organism: Enteromius trimaculatus (assembly GCA_032361065.1). Taxonomy (NCBI): domain Eukaryota; kingdom Metazoa; phylum Chordata; class Actinopteri; order Cypriniformes; family Cyprinidae; genus Enteromius; species Enteromius trimaculatus. Next base: position 12,125,152 of record JAUMHP010000059.1, read on the forward strand.
TACCACAAATGCTGTTCAAAAAAGTTCAGGTGTGGGTGTGTGCGCTGATCTGGTGTCAGGGGCAAGTGAACTTCTCACCCTGTAATCACCATGGGCAAAGTGTGAGCCGGCATGGATCGCTGATGGCTGCGGCCACATTCTAATCACTCCTTTTTGAAAATGAACAGAAGGCACAAAAGCTGAGGGAGAAAGTGCTCTGATTGGAAGCAGGATGAAGAAAAGCTCCTCACAGGAAAGAGGTCTGCTTGAACGGATCCCCTCTGCTTCAAGTGGCCTTGTTTGAGAGACGAAGCCAAAGTCAGACAACTGTAATCAGCTGTCCACAAATACTGTCATTCACTAAATCAGGGGCCGTGGAGGATAAAACTGTGTGTGTGAAAGAGAAAGAAGCTCTCAATCGAGTCATGGAGGAACTGTCTGTGTGTGTGTGTCTTGTAGAGAGGCTCTTCAGAGTGCAGAACTCAGTTCTGGTTCTTTTTTTAATACCGCATGTCACGTTTTAACCACATTTTTTATCATGTTTGTCATAGAACTTTGGGTTAGTATGCTAAAGGTTTTAGGTACGAACCCATAGTTGCTTTAAAAGTTATCATTTAGCAAAACACATAGAGGCTGATCCAGGATAGCTTTCTTTGTAGCTTAAAGGGATAGTCCACCAAGAAATAATTTACTTACCTATGTCGTTCCAACCCTGTATGGCTGACATCCAAGAAGTTATTTTGTTGAAATGATGGGAACCAAACAACATTTAAGCCTATCGGCAGAAAGCACACATGCTTCTAAAAAATGTTTTTTCTTTCAAAGAAGGTCAAAAGTTGTATAACATGTTGAAAGATGTTTTGTCAGCTGGGCAATTGGTATGTTGCTTGTTAAACAACTGTACAATCTATTGAACACTCAGTACTTCTCTTTATATTCTATTATTAATAGAACTATTTACTTTTAAGGCTTAATTTTCCCCTGAAGTTATATTGTTATTCAGTAACTTTAAAAATAGGTCTTGCAACAAAAGGTCTTGCAATAGTCAGACTTCTCTGACCATCTGAAAATATACCTTTTAAAAAATACTGTATGCAAACTATTTAATTGTTTATAGAAGTCTTAGGTGTTTGAAGATCCATCCTGTTTCACTATGCTGACGTTGTATACTGTAATGTCACTTAAAATGTCCTTGAGAAACAGCCGTGACCCCTGCAACAGATCTTACACACTCAAACGCACTCACTGCTGCACTGAAAGAGGTAGGAAATTGTGTCCTTTTGGGAACCAGAGAGAGGTCATTCAGTGTCTGAGCGTGTCCTTGTTTATGCTGTTGAAGTCTCCTTCAGCGTCTCTGCTCTAAAACACCAGCAGGTGTGCAGGCAGATCGGTGGGAATGTCATTCGTCTCTTCCGCTTCTCCAGCTCCTCCCTGGAGCCCGTCGTCTGTGTTCCTGCCTGTTCGCGCTGAGCTGGGAATACATCTTCATAACTCAGATCTTATTTTAATAAGTGACAGAAGCAGATTCAGCTCAAATAATAAGCGACCGCATCATATTAGCACAAACCCCTTCCTATACATCCCTGAGAGAAACCGCGTTCTGCTTTCAGCCTGGAAGGCCTTACGTTTATGGACTGTGATACCGGAGTTATACTTTTCTTTGTTTTTGCTTTGAATAATGTAAGTTGTGTAACATGCAAGCTCACTTTTATACTGTCTTTTTACCGAGCTGTCTGTCTCTTGCTTCTCCAGGAGGATTTAGGCAGTCGTGTCGGCTTGTCACCACGGAGAAAGCAGGAGAGAAAGTAATTGCGTTGTTGCAGTGCTTGTAGAAATCCCATCAGCCCTGTGGGCAGGCCTGTCACAGAGCATAAAGAGCTGGCTAAAAACTTAAGCATCCATAGACAGGGCACCAGCGGTGGCGGGCAGGGAAACGCCTCTCGCATAGAGCCGAGGTGTCACAGGAAGCAGATGAAACTGCTGCTGGTAGTGCAGGAACAGGACCAGCTACTTTTTCCGTTAGCTAGATCTGCGCTGATAAGAAGGTGGATGCTGGTAAACATCCAGGCTGAACAACCCTGATAACCCTGGGTGAATGTGCTCTTGTTTTAGGCTCTGATCTCCGGCCATTGGACTGATTTGCATCTTGAATGACTGTCAAATACAGGCTGCCGGTGCTGATGCAAATAGACAGGTAGATAGACAGTCACGGATCTGCTTGAGCTTTTAACTTCACTCTTGATTGACGTGTTTGCTGGAGGGTGTGGTTATTACACATTTAATGGCAGAATACGCAGATTTATTAAGTATTTATTTAAAGGTGTAGCATATCATTTCTTATCACTAGAATCACCAGATGGGACTGCAAATAGAAATATTGTATAGATACTTATAAAATAATGATCCTTCATAAATCGTTCTAATATGCTGCCTTGTTTAAGAACCATTTTTTGTAAGATTTTTCTTTATTTAAAAAAAATAAATAAAAATGTTTAGATCCTTTCAGTATTTTTTCTTTCTCTCTTCGAGTGCGCTTTAGCTCATCCTCCTGTCACCTCTCTTTGTGTGCTGTAGAAATCTTTTGTGCTTTCCCGGCTTGGGAATTAATCAAGGTTTTAATGCCTCCCTCCTTTCCTCTATCCCTTAATTGAGTTTTGAGTGGAAAAGGAGGGATTTTTTTTCTGTTTCTGATTGTTTTTAAGTGTGACTGGAGCTGAAAAGCATCTGGATGTGTGTCAGAGCAGAAGTAAACATGTCAGAGGTTTAACTGAATGGAAGGCTGCGCTAATGGTGCCAAACACGTGTTTGATTTGTAACAGCATTATTAGCTTGTGAAATCTTGGAAAGGTGCATCTAGAGAGACTGGAATCGGTGCTGTGCTTCTTTTAAAGCTTTCATACAGAGGAAGATAATCTTCAAAAACAAATGTGTCATGCTGTGGTCAGACCTTTGACATCGCCTTGACCTTAAAACATTAAAGTATATTGAGAGAAGGCCTCAAATCAAGCTGATGTGATAGTTAAAGCATGGAATATAAGGTTCTTTTATTTTGTCTTCACTGTTGTGAATATGTGTAAGGTAAATAAATTCAAATAAACTAATGAACGTCACATCTGAATGGATCAGTGTCAGTAATCTAGGTGTTTGCTTGTTCTAAATGTTTTTTTGGTTTGCTCATGTTTTAAATTTTTCCGTTTCTCTCTTTCTTACCAGATGGTCACAAGAACAAAGAAAATATTTGTGGGTGGATTATCAGCAAGCACAGTCGTTGAAGATGTGAAACAATATTTTGAACAGTTCGGAAAGGTAAGACCAGAACATCACTGCCTACTGATATTCCAATATAAACATTTCCATGCCTAGGCGAACACGGACTCACTCGTGTCTGCTCCGGATGTATTCGTTACAGTGCAGTGGTGGAAATGAGGGCACAGGTGTGTGAAGGCGGTGTGGTTGATTCAAGAAACTGTTGTTGGTGTTTTCAGTGTTGTTCAAACTTGCAGAGTGAATGAAGTATTTATATCCAAACATTTACTGAAACTGATTAGCACCTGCCTGGGGTGGGGCTATAATTGGTGACTGGGATGAGTGAAGTTGGGGGTGGAGTTTGGAATTGTGGGTATGGCTAGATTGTTTAGGCGTAAGGGTGGAGTTGTACTGTATTTTTGTATGGCTTTTGTTGCCATAGTTATGGAAATTTCAACTCTGAATGAAAGACTTCCGGCTGTTACTATTACCTGTCTGCTTGTATAAATAAAAATGAATCGGAGCGTAAGCATTCACCATGACGGACGCAATCATCATGGCTGAGCAGGATTTGATTGACTTGATTATATGAGACAAGCTTTTTTAGCTTCTTGTGACTCCTCTTAGCTTCTCTTGGAAGATTTTAAGAGCACAAACAAATCAGTGTGATTGAATATGTCATCTGAAATCAGAGCCCCTCTCTTTTCACAGCTCTTTCTAGCCTTCCCAAAGGCTGAGAAAAGGCTCTCTTTCAGGCTTTCTTTCTCAGGTGGATTGTATGTTTATTAAATAATCTGGCCATCCGCTGTACACTGCCATTATCTCTGTGTGTCTCTGCAGCACTGAGACTCCCACAGATGGGAACCGGTCCTTTGGATAGAGAGAGAAAGAGACAGCGGTCAGGCAGTTCACATTTCCCAACTGGACATGTTTGGAATTTCTTAGTGGACTTAAATGCCATTGTGTGCGTGTGTGTTTTAAGTTCAGTTGTCTCTGTATGGATGTGGTTATGTGCTTCAGTGCTCAGGGTGAATTTGTGTATGTGTCTAATTTTGTTTAAATGTGTGTTTTGGGTAGTTGTGGCAGTTGGTTAAGAGCCGAAAGGAGGAAACAGGTGGTGATTTTCACAGTTTTCTTACCTCTTTCAGGAAAAACCCAGCGGAGAGAAGTTCACCAGAGTGAACAATGGTATGAATTTCTGACTTCTGCTGTTTTAAAGTATCTTAAGGACCTCTGAAATCCATTTATTTATTTAATTATTTATTTTTTCTAATTTTTCTAGACCTTATTAATGGTTAAATTCAATTTTATTAATTTAAACACATTTCTAGTGAATGGAAATCATGAAACTTACAATATTAAGTAGAAATGTATTAAAAGTTTAACAAACGTATTATTTTGTTAAGGCCCTATAAATCTTTTTTTCCCCCTCAAATTAAGTTTTATTTTTTTTAAACCAAATTCTCTTTTCCATTTAGTTTTCTCAATTTAATAAATTATTAATAAAATAATTTGTATTGTTTTAAGGAATTTTTTTTTTTTTTTTGAATGCATTTGTCTAAATCTTGGCAAATTCTGTGACGTTCCGCATTATACAGTAAATAATACAGTAAATTCCACAATTCCGTACACATTTTCCACATCATTAAAAAAATCTTTCTAATTCATATCAAATTAAAACAAAACATTTGACCAAAAATGTAATATGTCGAAAATGTTATGAAAGCGTAATTACACTCAGACCATCCAAAACATACATGATTTTAATTAATTGGAACAAATTTGGAAAAATTAAGCATTACATTACTTGCTTGCCTAGGCAATAGGCCAAACAGCTGATAAAAACATCACAATAATTAATCGACATTACTCCAGTCGAATTGATATTTTGTTAAGTGAAAAGATGCTTGTTTGTAAGAACAAATTTAACACTTATGTTATTTGAGCACTAGCAAATCAGTTGTCAACTGCAGTGAAAGTATCAGCCACAGGTGTCGCTAATACCAGGGGTTTCTGAATTCTCTATAGACACTATTCTATTCTATTAAATCTATATCTGCACTTTTTAGTTTTAATAATAGTTGTCCTTTGTAGTGGAATGATAGAAGCGGAGCAAGTGCTATTAAGCACAAACACTGATATGCTTCACACAGGTGTGTGCTTGGACAGGGAAGAACACACAAGTGCAGCTCTGAACATCACACAGAGACACAGCTGGCCATCGCTCAGAACAACTCCCTCCACAGACACGAGAGAGAGAGAGACTGCTGCCACCTCAGGGTGCTTGTGTACTTCCGTTCAGAGGAAACAGAGAATTGTTTTCAGAGGATACAACGATGGTAGGGTCAGAGACAGGAAATGTGTTTCTAATATCATGGCAGATGTTTAGTGTGCATTGAGATTTTCTAAATAGCAGGCCGGTAATTTAGAAAAAGGCAGACGACTGTTTCCGTTTGTGTGGCGTCTGAGTGTATTGCTTCATTTAGTGACATGAATGCATAATAACTTGAGCCAAATGGATTTAATGACCAATAGCAGATGTTCACTGCCCCAGCTACCACAAAATGACTCTCAGACAATGTTTAAAAAGGCCAAAATGCAGGCTCTACATACAGATTTCACTTCTCAAAAAATGTTTTGTCTTCTGTCGGTCTAAAAAAAAGGACAATAGAAATGAGAATGTGCAAGGACGTCCTCATTCTTCTGGAGGTTTTGTATTTTTCATATTTATTTTCCACTGAAATCAGCTGTCTGATTTAGTTACAGGTGCACATTTTCATAACTTTACATCTTGTGGCCCATATAATACCACGTCTACTTTCTCTGTGTGGGTATGTTAGACATACATTTACCTAGAGTAAGTGCAAATATGTAGGCTAGTTAAAATAAAAATATTTTCTCCTGAAAAGAAAAAAACCCACTTATTTTCATTAGTAAGTGGTGATGAGTGTGGGTGTTTGTTTTTTTTTTTTTCTCTGAATAATGTGCTGTTGTCTTTTAAGATGATATAAAGTATGAGAAATTCATTCCCCTTTAGTAGCTGCTTATTATTTAATATAGACAGGCCTTAATCAAAAGGGGAAAAAATGCCATTGTATTCACAAAATTTAAGCAGCATGGCATTTTTCAATATTAATAAATTAAGAAATCCAAAGCAGCAAATCAACATATTAGAATAATATATGAAGGATTGTTGCTCTGAAAATTTAGCTTAACCATCACAATGTAATAAATTACATTTGAAAATGTATTAAAACAGAGAGTTATTTTAAATTGTACTACTGTACTTTTTCACAAAGTATAACCTTTGTGAGCGCAAGAGACTTCCTTCTGAAACATTACAAATATAAATGTTCCTATGGACAGTCTGAAGTCTCCTGACTCCTCATGTGACAGGGTTTGCAGACAGGCATGAGATGATGTCCCTCTCTCTGACATTTAGAGGAGCTGATCACTTGGATCCCTGTGTGTCCACAAGGACTACAGTAATACACCCAATACTGCAGTGTTGGACAGATGTTTGTGCGATATTTAAGCTTCATCCCACTGTAAATGGAGTATGTCTGTGTGGTGATCTCATGCTGGCTCCGATACTGATCCTGAAACAGGCCAGTGCTCCTGTGATACCCAGCAGTATCTGTCTGGCCCATGTGTTTATGGTAGAAATCTCCGAGAACTATGACCAACCTGTGATTGACAGCAGCTCCTCAGCTGAAAGAGCAATGAATTTCAAGTGTCATAAACTGTCTTGTGCTCTTATCCGTGCTTGTGAAAAAAAAAGATCTGCCTTTTTATTCTATTTTAAACAAAGTGAAATACAAAATTTGCTCAATTTGCTGTTAGCGCACATTGGTAGTCTAGAGGTGAATAATTAACCTGTGGAACCTACTACACAATATTAGATTATCATATTTTTGGTTAAAGGTGCTCTATGCGATCTTGCAAAACACTATGGGTACAGGACGTACACCAAACAAAAACAAACTTCGCCAAACAACCGTCAAGAAGAGGTGGGGTTTAAACCCCGGTTGTTTGGCCGAAGTTTGTTTTTGTTGTTGTGCTTTTGGTATTGCAGCCTCTGTGTTGTCTTCCGAAAGCGTGTTTTTTTCCCAATGTGTTCAGAGGGCAGACAGCAAGATGATCAAGGGGGGATGCATACGGTTTGAGATAAAAATAAAATCGAGCTAAAATCCTGCAACATCGCATAGAGCACCTTTTAATTGTGAAACTCTGGCAGTTGGACAGATTGGACTGTGGTGAGCCACCAGGAAAACACTCAATTGAATTGACATTCACAAACCGTTTTGCTATGCCTTAAGTTTTTAAGTGACAGTTATTTAGTTTGACAAGACATTTTGCTTTGGATAGACTTTGTGTATTTATTTTAACCTGCCCTAATCCACTTCTGCCTCATTGAAGTTATGACTTGCGAAGTTTAGTGTTTTTATATCATTGGAAAATAAACCCTGGCAGTCGGAACAACTCTGACATAACTAAAATCTAATTGGCTTCATTGTGAGTCTGTGAGTATGAGCTGATTACGCAGAATTTTTTCCTCCTCTCTATTAGGGCTGGACGATATGGCTGATAATCACGATATCGGTGTTTCATATCAGTCGCTATCGATAATTATTGATATTTTTATGACCCATTTAAAATAATGACCAGGAGAAAATTATATTACATTTAAACATTTTTATTTTAAATGTAACCTTCCTCTGATCATAATCCCCTCAGTTATCAAGACAGAAATGTCAACAACCATGGAAAACTCAAATAATTAAAATGTAAACAGTGTGCCTTTGTTAATGCAGCCAAACTAGCTTTGTAACCTCTGTTTTACTATTGATGGGAAGTTCGGATCATTCAGACAGTTCATTTGAGTCTCGTTCAGCAAAATGAACGAATCTTTTTTTCGAGTCATCGCGTTCATTTTCAAAAGTATAAATAAAATGTTTTTTCACTAACACTAGTAATCCTAGTAGATACGTACACACACACTGATCACACTACAAACAAACTGTAATGCTATAAGAAATAAAGAGTAATTCATACCTGGGTCTTCAGTCTATGATTAGCTCACCTCACCTCTTATCTAAGTCTTTTTAAGTCATTCGTTCATAACGTGACGTGACAGCCCCATAACCTATCTTGGGTCATCTATCGAGTCTTGCGAGTAGTTCGTTCTTTTGGCTTATGGGGTTGTCACATGATGAACAAAAGGCTCGATAGATGACCTAATCAATTCTTTTTACGGCTCTGACTCAAAACAGGTGAAATAATTCCAGTAAGAACTTTTTTTGCAATGCGCAAGCACGACTGAACGAATCATTCCCCAAGATGACTCGTTCTTCCCATTAAAGATAGAAGAATAAAAAAGAATAAAAAAATATAGAAAGTTTTATCGAACACATTTTTTATTGATATCGATCATGTGCCTATCGTGATGCATATCGTTATCATTTGAATGCCCAGCCCTACTCTCTACCTTTTATGGTTTGATCTCACGTACGTCAGTACATAAACTCAGAGCCTCTCCTGAGACGGCTTCACCCACAGGCTGTCCTCTTAAAAGACAAAGAGTTATGTCCTTGTTTTTCCTTTTCCTCTGTCCTGTGTGTGTGTATTTGTCAGGAAGGGAGTGTTAAGCCAGGGTGGATGAATTAACATCTTGCTCCAGATTAGGAGGATTTTTGTCTAAAGCCTCTTATTTCCCACACTTGAACAAACACACTTGTGTGTGCTTTGGTGTTTGTATGTGCAAGCTTTTTTGCGTAAATATCCCGAGTAAACAAAGCCCTTTCTTGTAATATCAGACAATTCAGGCTGAGAAGGACCTCACATACACAAACGCAGCTCAGAAATGACGTCTGGCCTTAGGTAACCTCATATTTTTTCCATTCATTCATGCTTCATTTGTCTCTTGCTATGTGAGTGTCTCTGATGAACGGAGAAATTAAAGGATTAGTTCACCCATAAATGAAAGTCCTGCCATTGTTTACTCACCCTTGTTGTTCCAGAAGAAAGAAAATGATTTTCTTTTATTCAGTGGAACACAAAAAGCAAAATTTTGACACGCATCACAGTGACCAGAGGTGGAACTCCAGAAATCACTGTAAAAGTAGCCAGTAAAGCCTGTGCTTTATATTCTTCTGAAGCTGTACAATAGCTTTGTTTGAAGATCACACTGATATTGCAGTCGTAATTTACTGATCATCTTCTTTTGTGTATCACAGAAGAAAGAAAGGCTTCGAAATGACGAGAGGGTGGTGTGATGACAAGGTTTTTTTGTGTGTGTGAGTTACACTAGCATTCAAAAGTTGGGTGTCTGTGAGATATATATATATATTTTTTTAGGTTTTTGAAAGAAGTCTTGTATGCTTACCAAGGCTGCATTTATTTGATCAAAATACAGTAAAAACAGTATTTATAAAAAATGTTTTTACCATTTTAAAATATTTAAAATTAAAATATGTGACCCTGGACCACAAAACTAGTTATAAGGGTCAATGTTTTATTTATACGTCATCTGAATAAATAAGCTTCCAACTAATGTATAGTTTATTAGGATAGGACAGTATTTGGCTGAGAATACAACAACAAAATAATAAATAAAGTACTTAACATTGCATTTTACCAATCAAAAATAAAATTTTGATATTTACAGTAGTAAATTTACAAAATATTCCCAGGGAACTTTAATATCCTTATGATTTTTGACATAAAAGAAAACATTTTGATGCATTTAATGTATTGTTTGCTATTGTTACAAATCTATGCAACTTATGACTGGTTTTATGCTATAGGGACACATTTATTTTCAGTTTTCAATGTCATATGATCCTTCAGAAATCAACTTATCAATGCTGAAAACAGTTTTGATATTAACATTTATATTAAACTTAACATAACTGATGTCTTTACTGCAACTTTTGATTTATGTAATGCATTCTTGGTTAATGTATTATATTTAAAAAAAATAATAAAATCTTATCTCAAACGTTATGATCAACTTAATCATGGAGAGTCTACAGATGCAACACACGGTCTCATGGGATCTTCTGCCTAGGGAGACATTTCAGATAGCTTCAATATGTCTGTGGCCCTGTGACTCTGGAAAGGTTTTAATTACGGTGAATTCTGCGGGTGAGGTTTCATTTCTGTGTCTGCGGTGACCTCTGACCCTCTAATGCAGCTCAGCTAAAGGCAATCTGAGGAAAGAATTCATAACTCTCTACTCCATAACCTGAACCTACACTAAGATGTGTTATTTATCTGTTTTTATTTTCCATTTGGATGATGCGATTTTTGCACACTTTATGCAAGTAACATTTCACTCTTTTCCATATCACCTTCCTGTTTTGTTGTAAATGGACTCTTCTCAGCTCTGATTTTACTGATTACTGACCTGTCATGTCCATTTCCTTTGCACAAACCCTCTTAAAATATAAATGTATCAGGCTTGGTTAGAAATTTCAGAAAAAGTCAGCACTTCAGTTTCCCTCTAGTGACGTCTATAGTTATCATTATCATAAATGATAAATGAAATGCCAACAAAAGGTGGGAGATTTGATTCCATATGTGGCTTTAATAAACTTGATCTGTATATTTTCACTTTACTCATTGGGGTCTGCTTGACCCGCATGGTTCTAATGACCAGGATTTTTGCAAGTGGCCGAGAAGCCAGCTTGTGCATGTTTACCTGTCCAAGCAGTTCTGTTCACGCAAAGACGTCATTCTCTATGCTTTTTACAATTTGTAAATTGAAAAATATAAAAACTTTTAATTTAACTTTTAATTAGGCTTTAATTAGGTGCTGGTGGTAAATTATAAACTCTGATGTTAACGGTTCTGCTGCTGGTACTTGAGAAAAAAAAAAAAAATCCTATTTATTGCTAAATAATCGTTACCTAGCATATTTTAACCGTTTATAATTTTGCAATATTAAAGACATTTGCCTGCACTTGTTATTGGCAATCTCATGTGCGAAGTGTCCGTCTGTTCCGCACATAGGCTCCGCAGTACACAGAGCTCATGCACACACAACATGAAAGCTTGCAGTTACGAAAATAATGATAGAACCATGTCACTGACAATAAACTCTCAATAAAATCTCATTTGACCGCAAAACTGCATTTGACAGAAGTACGGCTTTAATGCATGTCCTTTAAAATAAAAATCTTGTATAATGCGTATGCTAGCAGTCTTCCAAATTAACAAGATAAACATCACATAGGGTCTCTCTAAATTAGCATGTTATAATAATGTTAATAATTTAATAAACACATTTTGGCTGCATTATAGTCTACATATAAATATTTTAGCGTATTTTTTCAGCTGTAGCCTAAATAAATTTTAAACATTAAAATGCTCTTACAGTACTGCATTTACAAATAGATGGATAATAAGAAGCCAAGCTTATTAAGAAATAAAGCAGAGATAATAGAAAACTATAAAGCTTAGCTTACCTAAAAATTAATTTGTAGGGATGAAATGCATTCACTTTATTTAGTGTACATTGCAAGAGGTTTCAAACTTAATTCCCAAACACAGTTAACTAAATTATCTAAATGTGTTCCAATAAAACAAACATTAGTTTTGCAACTATTTTGGTTAAAACTGCTGTTAAAAACTGTTAGTACCTACATGCCCCAACAGTAACCACTGTCCATTCTTTTACAGGAAAATTGTTGTTTATTTATTTGTTTTACAATAATTTGTTTTGTTTGTGTACTATTTGCTCAAACATTGGTGTTTGTTAGGCTAGAGATAATTATTTTACACAAAAATAAATAAATAAATAAGGGTTGTTACTTCTGTTCTTAATTAGTTTTTATATACATGTATCAACAAAAAGTATCAATAAGAGTATAAGGATCGATACGTGGTATCGATCAAAGTAATAATACCTTAACGAAACCCATCCCTAGATTTAATTGGTTAAACATTTAAGAATCATGTAAATTTTCCTCATTGCTTTTTTTTCTGAAAAGATGGAGAAGGCAAGTTTCAACACATCTTTAATTAGCGCTTCTTTACACGATTTTTGTGCTGTAACAGCTGTTCGCACAATCTGGGTCTTTAGTTCAGTGGTAAAAAATGAACTACAGGCTCCTCCGACATGCTTAAAATCATTTTACTATTATTATTACTCATCCTCCCCTTTATTTTGTTCTGCTCTCTCCCTCTGAAGGGTTAACGTCAAACACAATTGGATCATTTCAGTAATTTTCTGCTTTCTGTTCTGTGCTTCAAATCATCAGTCATACAGTTAATCACACTGACAGGAGTGTGTGTGTGTGTGTGTGTGTGCAGAAGGTGGGAAGCTTCTAGATTGTCTTCGACCTGAAGGAAGGTGGTAAAAGAGAGAAACAAGGACTATTCTGACTATTCTTGCTGCCTAAGTGCTCATGTGACCTTTAAAGAACAGCCTCTCCACTTAAACTGTGTGTTTCTATCTAATATAGCCATATTTCTTAAAATTTTTAAGAAAGAAAAAAAGCTGCTTCTGTAGAAACTTCTGTTAAATCTGTCATACCTCATTTTGGAGACATTTTGACAGCAGTTTTATTATATTTTGTTTATTTTTACATTTTTATTTATGATTAGTTTGCATGCGTGTGTGTTTGGACCACGTGACCTCATGACAATCCGTATGCATTTTTGTAAATGCGAGGAACACACACAAATCCAAGCCTTTATTCTGTGATATTCAGTGAGATGTGACAGTGAACTGACCGGACTGATGTTGCCGCTTCAAACAACAGGTTTTTACAGCAGGGATAATCGAACGCTCATTGGCTCTCATCTGCATTTGTCACAGATTGTGACATGCCGTGTTTCTGGTGAAATCTATTCAAATAATTTTTACACTGTAAAGAGATAACAATTATTATTGTCCTGCATATTTTGGTCAGTTGCGTTTTATATTCTTTTATATTCGCAAAAAAATGGGCAGGTTCAGGTTTGGGGGTAGGTTAAAAATCTCTAAAAACCTCAATCGCTTGTTGATAAAAAGATAGAAATGCATATTTTTTTTATAAAATGGGTAGGTTAACAGTTCTAAAAATCTAAATTGCTTATTGACAAAACAAAAATGCATTGATACAAATATATTAATTATATAAAAGATATACTCAACTATTTTACGTATTGTAACAAATAATAAATTGGTATGCTTTAAGTGTTAAAATACGTCTAAATTGTAAGTTTTGGCAACAGTAAAAACGTAAGTTTTATGCTTGTAAATGTAACGTATTAATACTTACATTTAAACATGGGATCAGGCTGGTTTGGAGGATCTGGCAGAATGTTTGTGATCTTTTTTCTAAAGAATTTTTTTTTCGTTTTTTGATAAATCTGCTAAACTTCAGTGGTGTCTGTGCTCTGTATTAATTAGCTGTTGTTTTAATAGTTTTTCTTCGGAGCACATTGTGTTTTGCTCTGTTCTCTGGATTGTGTTTACTGATCTTCAGTAAATGTGCCCGAAGTCAATCATACACACACTTCAGTGACAAGTCTGCTGATCGCTTCGAGCAGTACCCAGAGCCAATGAATGATGAAAGACACTGATCTACATTCACTAACAGGGAGCGCAGAAGAGCAGCTAACAGAGCAAGAAAGAACAGCTACGTCTTCAAATGATAAAGAAGTGGGGACACAGATGTCTTACTCTGTGATTCAGCAGAATCGTTTCTATAACAGAAAGATCAGATGTTTAGAGGAGACTGATTTTGGAAAACTGCCTTGCTCTTTTAAAATTACCAGTTTGGTTAGCTGCTCAAATCACTTAACATCTGTAACCTTCCAGAAAGTCACTGACCTGCTCCATGCGGACCATTGGTGCAAATCTCAATTTCTAAACTTCTATCTGAACCATTTTTTGAAGTTGGAGCATATATGTGTGTGTGTGTGGTGATTACAGTGAATAAATGTTTAGGCGGGGAGAGGTAATCATCGTTAGCACTAACAGACTGCTTCATTAACCAGCCTGACCTTAGTGTCTGCGCACACACGCACATACAGAGTGGCAGCGTCTTTCAACACATGAGCACCCATTATTCTCAATCTGCACAATGTGTGCGTTCAGAGAGGAATAAGAGGGGAGAGTTTGATGCACTCTGGTATGGCTCATGGTTTAAGTTACCAGATGACCGTGTGTGTGTGAGAGAGAGAGAGAGAGAGAGAGAGCGCACTGGCCAGTGTAATTGAAAGTCTTCCAGAGTGAAACTGTGTGTGAGTTTATTCACAGCTGTTTGGGCTGCTCTAATTGGCCGCTGTACACACACACACACGCACATTCACTCACTCACTCGCGCATTCTTGCACACTGTGAAAAATAGGAATAAATGACACAGTTTTGCAATATATTGCAAGGATCTCTATTCTGTTTGTTCAGTTTGAGGAGGTCCTGTATTCCCTATATGTCCTGCATTGAATTGACGACGAAGGCTCACTCTAGTGTTTGAGAGTGCTTTAAGAGCTTCTGTCTCAGCCACAGTCATGTCTGTTTTTTTTTTTGTTTTTTTTTCATGCATTGTTTCGGAAGCAGCAGATATTACAGTACTCGTCTGAGAACAGTGCCAATTCAAAGTCAGGTGATTTTTAATTGATATAATTTAGGTCTAACTGCTGTCGTGTCAGCTTTGTGAGATGATGAGTCGTGTGCAACCTGCATTTATCCGTCTCTCACAACAGAGACAATAATTTAGTGCGATTCATCGTCTCAGAGACTGGACTGTGTGTTCTCTTGTTGTGAGACAAGGGACTGAAGTGACCGTGTTGATTTATGCTGGAAGATTTGACCCCTGCACTTACGCTAAGGGCACGGCTAACACACTTGCTGGGAAAGAGACAGACAGAAAGACTGAGAGAGTGAAGATGTATCATCAGTCTAGTTGGCATGAATGCTGCGGGAGTCACTTCAGACAGACAAGAAGTACAGAACAAAGTGGGCTAACTGTCAGCTGACTTCAATAGAGAATTTAATGTTATTGATGAATAATAAACAAATAAAGAAATCAGTATTACTGCTGTTTCTATTTAGTGTAAATGTATTTTAAACAAAATATAAAACATTCTTTTAAATAAAGATGAATGTTTTTTTTTATTATTATATTAGAATTTAATTTGAGGGGGAAAAAATTTAAAATTTAAAATTTTTCAATATACAGAAATAAAAATACACTTGGACATAGTATTAATTGTACAAGTGTGTGTGTGTGTGTGTGAAAGAGAGAGAGAGAGAGCCCTCTGGACAATTCTGACATTTTAAACCCATGAACAAATGAATTTAAAGAAAGTGTTGAATCCTTGTGTAAATGATCTTTGCTTCATTCCTTCCAGACACCAGGAGACCCTTCCCCTCATTCCCAGAGACCTTTAGCGATACAGGAAATTCTGTAGATTCCAAGCTGCTTTAATTAAAGTGATAATGAGAGGCTGGTGGATCAGGGCATTTTGATTTCTGCTTTCATTTATGCCGATTATCAGTATAAGTGAATCTACCTGCTGTAGTTGGTCATGAGCCTGAGGGTTGTATTAGGCATTTTTATGTCATTAAATAATATATTGGGCTATTTCACCAGTTTAGTTTTGCGTTCTGGAATTCTGGGTAAAATGATTAGTTAGAAGAATCTTTGATCACCATATTCAGTATGAAATTACCACTCTTGCTCATTAGTATGTACTAGCTTGGATGCTTCTGGTGAGCAGCATAGCAGCATCAGATATCTGAGAGCATTCCAGCCACATTAAGCTTTACGACCAATGAAATAAAGCCCTGAATTGGGCCATTTTTCACAGACATGACACCATTGTCTCTAGGAACAGATGGTTTTGACAGAGAGGATGCCATGAGTGACAATAGAGCAGAGAGAGAGAGTTTTGGAGTTTTCTCTCTTGTGTTGAAGAGTCATTCTCTCTTTCACTGGGCACAAACAGTGAAGCTGCTGGAACAAAACCTTACAAATGAGAAAAGCAGATTAATTAAAGAATAGATAGAGAGAGAGAGAAAAGAATAGACTGAGTGTTTTGGCGGAGTGCCTGGGAAAGCTGCTCAAAGTTCCTTGTCATTAAGAAGGCAAGGGCAACTGGGAGCAAAATCTTTCATTCTTTAAGTGGCTAATTAAAATTCGGCACCGGCTCTTTTGTGTTTCCACGGTCCTTTTTGTCCACGGCTGAATTTGGGCTTCGGCCTGTACGGGAGGAAATATCGAAGGCGCTCCTCTTCTCTTTGGTCCTTGGTAAAATGCTGTTCTGGCAGTCTTGTTTTCACAGCGGCTAAAACAGACAAAGAGGGAAAGTTTGACTTGGAAATATTAATAAACAGGAATACATAGATAAGTGTATGTACTTTTTGCATAAATATCATTCAGATAAAACTTAATGACACAAACCAAATTGGACCCCATTTATTTTTTATTTGTAACAAATAAAAATATGAATAATAATATACATATTCATTTGTTATTGTAGTATGATTGAGGTATGGGTCATAATTCATAATTTGTTATTTTTATATTTTAAATTTTCATATTTGTGTTCTGTACACACTGCACTCTCCTCTCTCTCAGTCTCTCTCATGTCAGCTTTCAGAGATAGCTATGTTTATTCAATTTGATTGGCTGAAAATCTTGGTCACTTGGTTTGTCAGCACTTGTAAGGTGGCTTAAAAAACATTAATCACAAATAATCACTAAATTTGTTTAAATACATGTAAATTCTGACCACAAAGATTGCACACACATTAGATGTGTGAAATGTGAGCTGTGTCTTTGACATGTTGGTTAGATGCTGTTTCTTGTCTAATTAGGCAGTTCTTGGCAGGAGCAAGCTGCAAACTAGACCAGACTTTATGCAGATTGTCAAAAATCTGGCTGTGCTAGACCAACAGAGGCCCAGCACTGCACCAGAGACACTGCTTTGTGTGTGATCAGGTGAAAATGAGCTCTAGAAGGTAAGGTTGTTAGATTTCCATCGAGCCTCCTCTGAGACCCTTGACTTGGCCAATGAGAAAAGTGAGAAAAGAACCCCAAGATGATCCACACATCAAAATTTGACTTGAGCTTTTATAATAGAGCAGCCATTTAAAAGAAGAGTCGTTTGGGACTCAGGTGGGCTGCTTCCTGTGGAGCCACAGAGCCAAAAACCCATTTAAGACTCTTAAAGGCTCATCAAGCAGAGCGAAGATGAAGAGTCTCACTTTCTGGAGAGGGAGAGAGAGATTGGTCCTCTCGTTCCTGGGGAAACGGCCCCTCCCCTCTCATCCTGCCATCTGCTCCCCGAGAGCCACTGAATGATGCATCTCAGCCTGAGGATGAAATCATCATACGGCCGGGAATGAGAGCAGGGCCTGTTTGTGACCTCAGCGGGTGACGGAGGTTCCTGACGTCATATGGAGCTGGGTACGAAAGGACGCCATTTTAATCGCAGAGTTCAGACATAACGTCCCCTCGGGTGCACATGAGACAGAGGTCAGACACACAGACTGAGCAGAGAGACACTCATAACAATTAACATCAGCAGGTCACACGCTCTCGTTTGTTTCTGTCTAGTGCTGGGACCAATACAACTAGACTCAGAATAGATTCTTTTTTTTTTTTTTGGTCACACTCTCTCTTAGGTAGACTCACACTAGGCATGGTTTGTAGTGAATCGGGCCCCGAGAAAGATTGTCCTCCCTCTGGCCTGCACTCACATAGGGTTTCAGGATTTGTGCCGGAGCACGCTTATGTCATTATGGTGCGACGGTTTCAGGATAAACAGGAAGAGCGCCGCTCTTCCATCGCTCTGTTTACTTTGTGGATAGTCATTTGGGGTTGTTTGGTCTGCGGTGGTCCACAGCCCTCTTACAGCCTCAAACAAACATTGCACCTCTGCCGTAGACCGAAGCGACTCTTTCCCCGCTATGTTGGTTTTGGAGCGTCGCAAAAACATGACGTTGCTCGTCCTGTTCCGTGACCCAGCGCGGTTAGAGCTCACACTACATGCGAACCATGTTCAAGTCCAACTAAACCATGCTCTGGCACACATCTTCTAAGTGGGCCAGCTTTTTTAAGAACCACGGTTTTTATCCTTTAAAATCGCTGTTAGTTTTTACAGGAAAATGTGCTATGTTTATATGTGAAATATATTTTTAAATAATACAATTTTTGTGAATATAAATATACATTTAAATATCTTCAAAATAGATAATGTGTGTATCTGTATTTGTATAAATATGTGTAACAAATATACACACTTAAAACAAAAAAAAAAGTGTAATATGTAAACAGAAATTTTGGATGGGATTAATCGAGATAAATTGTTTGACACACACACACACGTATATGGTCTGTCTATTTTTCTAGGTTTCTTCTTTTTTTAATATATATATATATATGTATGTTTGTGTGTGTGTGTTATTTTGGGTAGTGTTGTATGTTGATGTCATGCTCC
>JAUMHP010000059.1:12168384-12181567 GCA_032361065.1 Enteromius trimaculatus
AATACACACTGAAACAGAAGAGCGAAAACCATGCTTTAGTCAGGTTTACATCAACATATGAAGTATGTTTTGTATCTCTAACCAGTTCCTGTAGAGATCCAGTTACACTTGTACTGGTGTTGAAGAGATCTGACAGGAAGAGAGGCAGGCGGGTTGTGTCTGGGAGCTCGTCATCTCCTCTGAAAATGAAAATACTGCCTCTCAATTGTCATCGTATGCGAACTTTGACATTTTAATCTCCTGGAGCTAATGTATGTGCTGTAAATATACAGACTTGTGGGTGGGAATCACGAACCTTAACACGGGTCAAACCTTCTCAGATTGAGGCCAGCACTGAGGAATGCTGAGTCCACAGTGTGTTCGGTTTATCAAATACATCCTTGTGCAAACATATTACATTCCCGGCTTATTTTGAATGTGTGTGCAATATCTTCTAATAGCTTACTGACCTGTCCAATATGCCTTGTCAAATCCCTGTCCGCAAAAAATCCTGATATGCCATCAGAAAGATTTACTTTGGAGGAAATACATTATATTAAGAGACATGAATGTGGGCAGGCTGCGTGTTGATCTACACGTATGCAACCTGGGTTGTGTTAGTAAGTGTAAGCCAGTGTATTTTAAGATGTTTTTGACACATCCAGGAAATCTGCTCCCATTTTCTTGGTGAATTTCACATTGAGCAGCCTGGAATGTTTGCTCAAGAGGAAAAGATTCCTCTTCCTGCTCTGTTATTTTTCAACATGAGCTGGACTTCGGAAAAGTCAGTGGCTCTTAGATCATAGATTATTCTCCTGAAAGGTTTTGTCCCACACTCTCTGTACTAAAGTGGCCAGCCTCGGCGTTGGAAGGGACAGCGGTCATGACATCGTCCAGCTCTACACAGCTGCCCAATTCTAAATAACGTTTGTCTGTTTTGAGTGCAAACCTATTGTTTGTCTGTTGATCAAGGAGTTTGTAAATATTAGGCAGCGGAAATGTGCATTTAGTCAGCGGGGAACTGTTTTCTTATTAACAAGTGCTGGTAGCTTAGTGCGGCAAATCTTATAAATTTCTAATGCAGCAAGCATCACTAACAGCTGTTTCCCTTCAGCAGCCAACCCCCTGTCAGCAACTGATTCCTTGACTTCTTTGGCAGTATTGCCCTTAAAATCATGCCAAAGATTCACATGAATGGAAGTCAACCAGATGAAATATGAGAATCAAAAATATTTAGCAGTTTTAAAGCTTGAACTAGAGCTGAGAAAAATTGAGGCCAGCGTTGTATATATTTATATAATATATTATATAATAATGTATATATAAAGATATATACGTATATGTAAATATAAATATATACACATATAATATAAATAGTATAGAAAATATATAACTTTTTATCTGAAATACATTCACTTCTCACGTCTCATCTACACTCTCCTATAACAATAATGGCCAAAAAATGCCATATTAAGACTGCAATTAAGTGTATTTAATTTCTAAATGAATTAATTGGTAGTTTAATGTGCGTGTTTTGATGTTAAATAAGGTAAGTGTGTTAGCTGCATTAAATAAATATATCTGTGCTAAATATATATTTACTTGTATATTCGACAGCCCAGTTTGTCTAGTCGAAAATTCTCTTTTATGTTTATCTGTCTCTGAACAATAAGTGAATGTTTAACGGACATCTCAATCTCACAAGAGGAGCTGGAAATCTGAGTAGTTCTGATAGAGCTGGATCGCTGTGGTCTTCAGTGAGACAGACGTGTCAGATGAATGTGAATCAGGAGGATTGGACAGCACTCATCAGCTCATCTGGACCTGATCTCTGACAGACAATTTCGATCAGATCCAAACGTCAAGAGTTTGGCTCACTCCATCAAGTAAAGCTCTACCGTGCTGCTCAGAGCCATCAGACGATCGCTAAGTAACAGACTTTCTCACTTAGATGCCTAGATTTTACGTTTAGAACAGTCTCGATTTGCCTAGGAATCTAATTCTGGCTCCATAATTGCATCTTCAAACTAACTCTTTTGAAGGAGAGTTAACTTTCTCTTCTTGATAACAGTAATATTTAACGAAGACGAGCCGAGCTGACAGGCTGTCAATCATTCTTACGTTTTATCTCTTATCGGCGCAGTGATTGCTGTTGGCATGGCAATGGTGACGCGGCTCTAATTGAGCTGAACGTGAATCTGGTTTCTACTGCGCGATTGCTTCTGTCGCACGCTTGTCAGGGGTTGGAATTAGATTGACGGGCTCATGGGTCTTATATATGTGCGTGTAGTCTCTGGGATCCCCTTTGGTGTCATTTACATTTTTACGAGGATGCTCTCCACTCGTCTGTTTTTCATGTAAGAGCGATTCAGAGAAAATCAATCATATTTTGCAAAGCGATATTGAGTCACAGCCACTTTTAAACCCAGTGACGGAGAGGAGGAGACTCTCATGAATATTGAATGATGTTCTTGCTCGGGTGAGGAAGTTCAGCCAGTTTGTCTCATAAGCTGATCTCAGAGCAGCAGGGCATGTTTTACCATGTGTTCTGGAGTCAGTGTACTCGTCCACCCGTCTCTTTCAGAGCGTTCCCACCCTCTGTCTCTCTCATTGTGGCAGGAATCATGGCAGATCACAGAGACTCTTTGATTCACGTGTGTGATGTGAGAATGGAGAGGAAGAGGTCTTTGAAAGCGGGGAGGTCTCGGTTGCTGGGCTGTTCACTGCTGTCAGAGTTAAAGGAACAGCTTTTATATATATCTGCACTACCTTAACACACAAGCGCACACACAACATTCTCTTTTTCTCTCTCTGTAGCACTTTTTTCCCCCCAAAGCGCTCCACCCCTCATATCTTCTAGAGGAGTGTTCCCTGGAGACTTTCTTTCCTCATCCCGGTTTCATCTTTTATTTCTGTAAATGTCACATCTCTTCTCTGTGCCTTTACAAAACCATTTTTTTGTCTTTTCTGCTCTGCTCCTTTGTTCTCATTTTTTTCCCCCTCTCCATCCATCCATCCCTTTGCAACTCATTTTCCCTTCTTTTGTGTGTGCGGCTGTAGAATGACTCATTTCTCATGCACATAGTGAGAAACATCACACCTGGAAACAATAGACATAAACACAAGCCCTCACTTACTGGTATATATTGATCGGTCTTCCTATATATCCTTCTGTTGTTCGTTATATCATTTACTCTCTATCTCTTTATATATAGTTCTCTCGCTATGTTATTCTTTCTACATTGTACCAACATTCTCTGTACAGAATAATATTATTTTATTATTATTTTATTTTATTATTTTATAATATTATCATAATATTTTCTTCGTTCTATCGTTTGTTCTATCTGCTGCTCTATCTATCTATCTCTGTCTGTCGTTCTATCTATATATGATTTTGTTATTCTCTATATTTCTCCGTACTGTATATACTGTATCATTCTGTCATTCTCTCTCTCTCAAACTATAATTTCCTGTCTGTTTTATTTTGTTTGGTTTCAGTCATTCGGTCTACTTGCTGTCAAAGTTTCATCAGTCATTTCGTAGGAGAATTGTAAATATCAGACCGTTTGTGTTTCGTCATTATGCTTGAGAGTGGTTCATGCAGCAGTTGTTTAATCCAGATCTACTCGACAGGAAGCCTCTGGTCCTGCCGTTCAATAGACCATTGAAAAGCTGTAAAACTCTTCACAAGTACCTGAGACACTCTTTCGTTCTTGTTTCCTCTTTCTCACATGCTTGCACATTCTCTCTCTCTCTTTTTTTTCTTTAGTAGACCATTTCCTCTTTCCCTCTCTCCTTCTCTCTTGCTCTAAGCTCTTGGGGCGGGCCAGCGTCCTTTCAGTCTTCAGATTTCATTTCAGGTCTTTTATCTCTAGAGGACAAAGCAGCCCACTGGCCCTTATCTGAGACACACACTTGCGTATAACACACATACACACACACTCTCTCTCTTTGTCCAGAGAGAGCTGTCAAGAGCTGTTTGATGGACTGAAGGATGAAGACCTGCCTCTCCATCCTCCTCTTCAACAGATCCGTCACACAAACACACATCTACAGCCATGGGCAGGTTCTGCTCACCTGTAGGAGATCTGATTGTTTTAGTGCTCAGTGATGGTGAAACTGTCTTCAGTGATTTATGTCACAGCGTTTTCTTTTTTTTTCTTCATATTTTATGCTTTATCCTTTCATTTTTTCTTTTTTTTTTTTGTAAGCCCACTTACACAGTTAATAAAGGTTTCTCCTGTCAAAAGAGCCATAATTAAATTTTTCAGGACAATTTCTTCTATGACCCTTAGAATAAAATAAGTCTACTGTATCTTTAAGACCTTTGGAAACAACCCATTACGATTGTTTATCCTGGATTAGTGTTTACCTGCAAATTTAATTTTCACATTGTTTTTTTTTGTTGTTTTTTTTGCAAAAGCTTTTTTTGATGTCATAACAGTATTAGAATTTTAGTTTGCTGCAAACGAAGGAAGGAAGGAAGTTTTTGTGTATTTAGAGTGTTTTATGGTCAACATACACATGCTCTAAATAGGAAATTAGCCCATTTTTGCACAAATATGTGCTTTTATGAATACCTGCCCTTACAGCATAAATCACCATTAACATCTGAACGCGTGTGTGAGTGTGTGTACCATGTTCTGCCACACCAGCGACAGCTCATTACACACAGAGAGATTTTTCCATCCTGCGTGAATGTCATGGAGAGATGGATGCAGATCTCGCGCACACACACACAGTTTCTATTTTTACACGGAGGGATTGGTCTGATAAGACGTCAATTGTGGGGCTCTCCGCGCCAAAAGCTTTCTTGCTGAAGCTGATAAAGATGTCCAGAGCCAAGAGTGACAACAGCATGTGGTTGGCATAGTAACAGGGGGTGTGTTTATATATGCATGTGTCTGAGAAAGTCAGCAGGTCAGGCTAATGAAGAGCCTCGTTAACAGGAGAGGAGATGATTAGGGCTTTTACACACAAACCCATCTGAAACAAAGAGGTGGAGACAGAGTTTTACGAGTATCGGGATGATTTCACAGGGCTGAAGTTAATGGTGTGACGTTACTGCAATCTATTCACCGTTATTGCCTCTATAGTCTCATATTAAGTATAGTTTTTACTGTTAGTGTAAGGATCTGTTTCACAATGTGAAGCTCTCTGTGCTAATGGGAAGCGTTTTTATTTATATTTCTTATAAAATAGATGTTTTGCTTTGGGTTTACCAAGCTTTAAATAAAAACAAAAAATAATAAAATACGATTAATCAGTTAATTAGTCAAATATTAAATGCAATACTATGCCATCACCACATTATCGTACAAAGATTTTTTGTTAATTTCCAGGAAAAATAGACTTCTGTTTAAATGTTTTAAGTCAGAAATTTTTTGGGTGAAAAGATTTTACAAAAAGGTCTCTGTTGAAATAGAAATATTTTGTAACAAAGTAAAAGTCTTGATTCAAATGCATCCTTGCTTAATAAAATACATATTTTTAAAGTATATAATAATTATTCTTTATTATATGTTGATATACACTATGATTTCTGATTACAAAAAATACTGAGTATTGCAACACAGTTATGTGCAAAATTCGAGCTAATATTTAACATTTACTGAGTTACACCAATGTTTGGGTGTACTGTACATGGCTTGGTGGTTTCAACCAGCTCTTGATTCTATTGTGTGTTACATGCATAGCCTGATATTTCCTGCTGTATAAAACATTACCGCACATACCTCTCTCTCTCATTCTTTCCCTCCTCTTCAAAATTCCCTGTTTCTCCCACTAATTACACATTCAGAATTAATTAGCAGAAATGTCCCTCTTGAGTGCTAATTGTTGAACCTGAGAGGCAGCGTGCAGCTTTGGACTTGTTCAGCGTTTTCACCTGGCTGTAATTTAGCTCAAAGTGCTCAGTGTGTGTGTGTGTGTGTGTGTGTGTGCGTGAGGATCTCAGGACAGGATCCTTGCAGGTTTATTTGTTTTCTTTATTTGTCTCTGAAGAATCCAACCCTTTATTTGCCAATTTGTTTGTGTTTTTTGATCTCAGCGGCCCAGAAGCCTAAAAAATTAGTGTTGAGATTTATTAATCTGCACATTTCTGCATGGACCAGAGAACAGAATAACACACTTCTTAAAATAACAGTTTTTGCAGTGTTACTACCAGACTACAGTGTTACTACTGTGTAATTAAACAACTAAGCACTAAGTAATATTAGTAAACTACACTATATGATTAGTATTAGGGTTTGACTTGGGGTTACTTGCATGTAGTTACTTATCCTTTATTGTTATTGCACATGTAACGTGTAACAAGGACACCTTAAAATGTTTTTTTTTTTTTTTTTTTAAACGTAATATTTTTGATCAATCAAAGATGCATTAAATTGCTCAAAATGACAGTAAATACATTAAAATGTTGCACTTTAAATCCTGCAGTCCTGAAAATGTGACTCAAACTAATATTACGCATCAGAAACATTTTTAACTTATAAAATATTTTATTTAATAAATGTTTTGGAGCACTAGAACAGCGTATTATAAAAGTAAAAAAACAAAAAAAAAAAACAAAAAAAACTGAACATTCATCAGAGGAATAAATACCTTTTTTAAAGTATTTTGTAATGTATATATTGTAATAATAAATGAATAAAAATTTTTATTTTTACTGTGTTTTTAACACTTGTTTGAGAAACATGGCCCAGTGAATCTTCAAAGGTGGTGTGGAATGGACCAGTGAGAGATTTATTTATTTATTCCTGTCTTCTCTTCCAGTGAAGAAAAGAGTGTGATCCCTGACAGAGTTGGCATTTAAAGCCCACACACACAGGGACTGAAGACACTCGAGTGATCTCACATTTCCATCTCTCACACCGCTGATCTCTCACTGTCAGTAATGTGCTTCATCAGAGACTGAAGCAAACTTTCAGACTGAACATGAATATCTTGCTCAGCCTCTCGTACAGTACATCGCAACAGGCTTTAGTTATTTTTCATGATTATGAGAAAACATTGTATTGTTTGGCCCTCGTGTTGTTTACACATGAAAGGCATTCTGAGGCCGTATTTTGTGAATACGTGTGATGTGCTGACTAATCTTGCTGTTTGAGAGGCAGATCGGTTTAAACGAATAAAATAGACTTTATGTAAGAGAGACGGAGCTTTGTGGCGGAGTTAATTCCTCCTGGCCGCATCCCAGACGCTCTGCTGAGCGGCACGCTGGAGCACCTCCCAATTCCAGGCCTTCGCATTTTGATTAATTCAACGAATTATACCAATTACACTCCACCGGGGATCCGAACAAACCCAGTGAGCTGGGAATTCAAACAACCAGTGGCGTCCCATCGGTCTCCTAGGCTAGTTCCACTCAGCTCTGGTCATCTGAAATAGAATTAATTTAGCTTTTCTTGCTCTAATCGTCGACATTGTTTAGGACGAGACGGACTCATGTAAACTAATGACTCTTAAATACTATCACTTCCTTTTATCTGTGTCAGAGGTTCATCTCGGCGTCTCCCTTGAACAAACACGAGTGCAGCGCCGATATTCTTGATTACAGATGAACTGATCCATTGTGTGCCTTTTAAAAGCTACGGTGCGCACACATACACACACACACACATACAGAGTGTAGTCTGAGTGCCCACCAAAAGCCTAATTAAGTTTAATCAATGCTACTTTATGTTGAGCTCGCATGCGATTCACTTTAAATGTTCAGCGCCGTCTGATTCATCTGGAGGGCTGCTCCTGCTCAGTGCTTTTCAAAAGCACCATTGAAATTCTAATGCAATTACAGAAAGACTGAATGCACAGATGGAGTATTCTGCTCTTCCTTAGTTTTTCCTCTCCTATTTTCTCCACTCCCCTCTTTTATTTCTCATTTTTTCTCCACTTGTCTTAACCTTTCTTATTCTACCATCGTCTTTTCTCAGCTGTCTTTTTTTCTCCATTGTGTCGCATCATTTCAGATTTCCTTCTTTTTGTCTTTTTTTTTCTCCAGCTTTTCATCTCTTCTCTCATCGTTTTCTCTCCTCTCATTCTCCACTCTCTTTTATTCTCATCACTTCCTTCCCTTGTCTCATTCTGTTGTCTGCAATCTTCCCAATTTCTCCTCACTTCTCTTCTTCTTTCCTCTCACTCTGATTTTCTGCTCTTCATCTGCTCTTCTTGTCTCCTCCCTTCATCTATCCTCTTGTTCTCCTGTCCTATCTTCTCCTTGGCTCTCTTCTTTCCTCATTTTCTCATTTCATTTCTTCATACACAAGCCTCCAATTCTCTCCTCTCATTCTCTGTTATGCTTTCCTCTTTCTAATGCTCTTCGCAGCCTCTAAAATATCCTACATTTTCCCCAACCAGTCTGTTTCTCTAATCTGGAGTCAATCCTCTTTCTGCTCATCATCTCCCTTCTATTTATCCGTTAATTTATTACACATTGTGTTCTATTTAAATCAGCCTCTCATCTCCGATGAATAAACATGTTGGATATCTGTAGCTGCCGGCGACCTTCACAAAAGCTGGTTATTCAAAAGAGACTCCAGTCCAAAAAGAACCTCATCAGAACTGTGAATGTGCATTTGGCGAGGAGCCCGACCATTCCACGGTCCTTTAATGATGCCCATCTTCGTCTTTGTGCTGTAGAGGAACGACAGTGTCAGATGGGGAATCTGTGAGGTCTGGGACATGTGCAGCAGGGGGTTTTGCTCTCAGGAGAGTCAATCTTGTAGAATCGGAGTTGGAAATCAAAGACGCATCATGCAGCAAGGGAAAAATGGCATTTTCATAAACACGTTTGACTTTGAGCTAGTCTAAAAGCAGACACGTTCACATCCTCACAGAACATCACTTTCTACCTCGCATTCACATTTAAACATTTGCTTTTGGTGTCTGTTTACAGAGCTGCTACTGAGGTATCACTGCTACTTCTTTCCCTCATTTTCATTTCCTTTTTCTCTTGCGCTCATGCTCTTGGGAAGGGGACTCGCTCAAATGAGAGGTAGGGCCGTGTGTGTCTGGAAGTAGGACACAGGAATAGATGGCCTGTGCTGTTAGCTGACCTACATTGAGACACAGACAAAATAGTTACCCAGCATTCTGTGAGACGCTTCACCTGCAGAACATAAAAGCATTTGCATTTTGCTTTTGCATTTATGACCCAAACAGTAGCTTTCTTACCAAAAAAATTTTTAAATCCCTTGCACACCTTAACATATAAATACATACACAAAACCTATGGCAAGTGCATTTTATTTTTATTTAGTGTAAGGAATATTTGTTTTGTATTTGTTGTAAACTTGTCTCACTATGGAGTGCTGCTGTATGAAAGCATATAAGAAAATTACACACAAAACTTAGCATACTGTACAAATTGTTTTATAATAGTCAAGCTCAGACCTATTCAGATTGGCCAAAAAGTGATGGTAGTGAAAAAGAACCAATTTCTCTCTGTGATTTGAAAGTGGTCTTTTATATCTTTTTGGTCCACTTTAGTTTAGTTTTTTTCTTTTTTAACATTAAATGTTGTTGTTTACTACATTTAGATTTCAACTGTATGCTTGGAGGCAAATATAAGTTGATTGTGTTAGATTAATTTTGTTTTCAAAAAATTTGATTAATCTTATTTTTTGAATCCACTCTCAGCCTTGGGCTACATCCCTTCATATGTTTTAGTGCTATATCTATAAATTTCATAACCTTCACACGGTGTTGCAATGTGGCCTGGTTAAACCCTTAAGCTTTTATTTGCACAGAGCACTTGAAAGACATTAGAAAGTGTTTCTAATATGCTCATTCTGTCATTTGCATAGAATAAGTGTCTCATTTTTTTCTTTGGTGTGTGTGTCATTGTTTTCTGTATACAATAAAGGACATCTGGCCAAAATATTTGGCATTTGAAGGTGAAAATAACACTGCACATTGTAAAGCAATGACAGTATGGAAAACAAAGATGAAGTGAAGTAATTATTAAATTATTAGGATATTTGCGAGCAGGTGGCCACACACCCAAGCACACATTTCCTGTGAAGCAGCTAGGCTACTTTTTCGGAGTCTTTTGCGTACACATAAGTTGAGTAGTTAATCCCATGATTCATGTTTCACATTGATTTTGAACATCATGTACTTGCGTACACTGAAACATTGCTCAAAAAAAGCATCAGGGTGTGAAACAGGACAATGTTTTGTTCGTGTGTGTGAGAGTTTGTGTGTATGTGTTGAGTAAACGTCTCCGGAAGCCGTTATTTATCTATGTTCTGATCTGAGCTGATGCAGCTATCCTCTTTTAATGGCTTGGATTCACTGGAGGGTTTTCAGGTGAAAAAACACCCAAGTTTTTGTCCCTCTCTCTCTATCTCTTTCTCTCCTTTTAATTGGCTGTAGGTGCCACAGGTCTGAGCCGACGGCCAAAAGCACAGTTAATACTCTTAGGCTGTGAAGGGTTAGAGAAGCTCAGTGCAAAGGATTCCTCAGAAAACATCGCAGGGATTTATTTGAGCACCATTGCTTTGATTTGTGCTTTTGTTTTTATTAATGAAACAGTAGCTACATGCCAGAGTAACAACACTGATAAATCATCTGACTCTCTCTCTCTTTCTCGTAGTAATTGGTCTCTTTCGACATCCTCAGACAAAACACTCGTTACGTCAGCGTTTTGTTCTGAATGGAGCTGTCTGCCGCCACGTTATTAATTTATATCTGCTGCCATTTTCTGCTCCTCCTCAGAAGATGCTCACTCTGTTTTCGTCTTGGTTATTTCCTACAGTGTTGTGACTGCCTGTCTTCTGGATTAAATTGACAGAGAGGGTCATGGGTGTTGTTTAGCAGCACATATCAATCTGATTCACGTGTAGGTCATGTACCTTCTGACCTGCAGGTGACCACCGCTGTTTGCTAATTCTGAACTCTGGACAGGCGCTCTCTCTGATTGGTTGTACAGCAGGCTGTTGGTGTGAATGGGTTTTGAAGGTTTATCCAGATATCATATTTAATAGTGCATACTGATTTCACAGATTTTTACAAGTAGAATTTTTAAGTCAGTATTAGAGTACCGTAGAGTACAGTATTTGGTCTGTAGGCAAAAGACAGTAGTTTTTTCTGAATGAATCAGTTGAGAAAATCATTTAGCGATTCATTCATAGAATCAATCATTTGTTTTGTTTCTGAATAGATCATTGTTTTTTAACAAATCTGAATATATTTGAGCCGAGTCAATTGACATTCATTGATCTTCCTGAAATAGTAAGTGGAATTCTCCCAGATAACCTACTTCCGTTTTAAAGTGCGCAAACTTATTCGAAGAAAGGCAATCACGTGTTTAGTTCCTGAGTGAGTCATTCAGTGATTGAATGATTCACTGTTTAACTCCTTGATGGTTTAGTAACTCGCTCATAAGTAATCGTTTTGTTCCTGAGTGAATCTGTGTTTGTGAGCAAATCAATTGTGCAAATGATTCTCTCATTCACTTCATGAGTGAGTCACTAATAAAGACCATCACTTGTTTGGTTCCTAAATGGCTCAAGTGATTTGCACAAATAGTTTGTCAACGATTCAGTGATTCACTTAAAAAGAACAGTCACTTTTTTGTTAATGATAAGAAATTAGTGTTTTTGTGAAATTCTTGAATACATTTCTTACTAATGACGTGTTGCCACCTACTGGCATTACAATGTACAATGTCAGAAAGTCATTGTGCAACCACAGAAAAAAGGAGCAATCATAATCAAAGATTTGACCTAAAGGAAGATTACTTGATTGTATACTGTTTTGATTCCACAATTCACTCTTAGCATTTAATTGTTTCACTTTTAATTTATTTAGACAACTTTTTACAGCAGTCTGTCATTTTGCGTATGGTTAAGGTTAGTTAGTAGATGCAAAGTGGACCAGACTTGAAGTTTGGCTTTGTAAGACTATGCATACAGTGTCTCAAATGTCCTTGTACATTAGTGTGTGGGGTTCGAAAAGCAACCCAACACCAGTTCTGCTCTGTCCTCAGTGCTGTTGACCCCTCAGTCCTGCAGTATGACCTCCATGATTCCTGCTGCGCTCACCCCTCCAGGGCCTCTTCAGCACAGCAGATGGCTAAAGCACCAGCCATCCACGGTTATTAAGACCAACAGTGTCCCTGCGGCTCTGAGGACAATCAACACCTCTCTCTCTTTCTCTTCACAACTTTCTCTTCACCTTAGACAATCTGCTTTGACTCCAGCACTCCGTGTCCGCTGGCGCAGGTGGTAAGAGGTGTTAGCAGCCGTTTTCAGAGTGCCGCTTCGACTAAAACACATCTCACACTTGCTATCCGAGAGCAATCAGCCCACGTTCGTCTTCCTCTCTCGGGTTACCAGGTTTCCTCCTCGCCACACAGCGCTAAATCCATTAAAATGCGAAATCAATGAGACATTAAGTGATCTTTGCATAAAAGCAGATTGTGCTGGCGGCAGTTAGACGTATTTAAAGTAGAGCACATCAGAGAGAAAGTTCCAGAAGACCATAATTTGCTCGCATAAGATGAGGCAGAGTGAAAGCAGCAGCAGTTAAAGTTCATGCGCTGTCAGACTCCATTTGAAAACGTCGACCCTCTCCCTCATCTGGGGATTTTTAAATTGAGCTTAATGTTAAACAGCCCCCCAAAAACATTTACAGAAACACACATAAGTTGGCCAGTGTGCTCATTAAGATAGAAAAAAAGCTGACATCTGTTAAAGCACATCAGAGTGATGCTCAAAAATACACACTCAACATGGCTAATAGCAAGAGTTTAGTGTAAGTATAGTCAGATGGTGGAGAGAAATCTAATAAACATGCTATGGAGGTATAGAGATCCATTACACACATGAGACGATCTGTCTTATATTACACTGCATGGGGAGAAATCATTAGCATCCTGTTGGAAACATGTGGTGGGCCGTGTCCTCTGTCCTGTAATAAGAGCTACTTAAACCAAAATGACCACAGTCACAGTTCATGTAAATAACAAACTAACATCAGGCATTGTAAATGCTACAAATGAATTTAGACATCACAACATTACAATGTATGGTATAAAAATGTGTATTCATTTTGAGATCTGCTAAAGATGATGTTTTATTAAATTTGAGAGTTAGATGGTGTTTAAATGTAAAACAGAAATTACACACACACACACACACACACACACACATGTTGGTTTTTGTGATTTATGAGGACTCTCCATAGGCGTAATGGTTTT